>UESW01004617.1:246309-298170 GCA_900491605.1 Calamus simplicifolius | reverse complement strand
GAGTCGACCCCTTCTCTGAGCGAGTCGACTCGAGATCGAGTCTGCGCTCTGTGACTTACCCGAGCCGACTCTATGCTTTGCGCGAGTCGACTCGACGTGGTCCCAAATCGCTTTATTAGGGCACGAGCCGACCCATTGATCGATTCTAATCATTCCAAATCATTTTCAAAACCCTCCAAAACCCTTCAAACCTTCCAAAATCTTCCAAAATCCTTAAACATTCATTCCACTTTGATTCAATGGCCTCCAAAACCCATGGTGCTAGTAGTAGCGGTGCCAGGATGAAAAGAAAGAAGACCGTGCGTCGACCCGTTCGCGAGCCGACTCCGGACTCCTCGCCTTCTTCCTCTTCGGACGACTCGCCTGCTCCTACTGCCACTACTCCTCAGGTAGATCACCTTGTGAGTAGAGTCATTACTACAGGAAGAAGTTTGACTTTGATTTGTTTGAGAGAGAGGGATTGCTTGTAGGGTCACAGTTGAAGGAAATGGGATTTGAAAAGATATGCTCCTTAGACTGTCCTACATACCCAGCATTAGTTAAAGAGTTTTATAAAAATTTGACTAGAGGGGACAATGGATTGGTCAGCATTGTTAGAGGAGTTGGTTTGAATGTCACTGCCATCATTCTCTCTAAATTATTGGACTTACCCCTATCAGGACCTTCCACTTTTGACCCAGAGGATAGGTCACCTGCCCTCACAAGATTATTGAATAGAAATTTTGAGGGATTTGAAGAAGTTTTTGCCAATCAGCTGCCACTGGACTTGAGATTGCTTCATAACATCTGCAGCAGGATTCTTTTCCCTAAGACAGGCCGTTTTGACTACGTGTCTGAGAGGGATATCTTTGTTATGGCTGCTGTAGTTTCAGGCAAGCCAATCAACTTACCCATTATGATATTATGGTATATAGCTGATTGTGGGAGTAAGAGGAAATCCTGTCTTCCCTACGGCATGATCTTGACACAATTATTCAGAAGCCAAGGAATTGAAATTAGTGATAGTGAGCCCAGGAGAAATTTGAGACATACTGACTACTATTCATTGGCCACTATTCACGCATGGGCTTCAAGAAAGTTAATGGTAGTTGGATAAGAAAAGGTCAAGAAGATGTCAGAGCTGAGGAGGACAGAGTTGAAGACATTAGAGCTGAGGTCGAGGCTGGACCTTCTGTTGCTGGACCGTCTGAGGCAGGACCTAGCATGCATTATTCTCCTCCACCTCGGACTTCATCTTTTTCTGTGAGATTTTTAGATGAGCAGTTATGTCAGCTTAGAGCTATGTTTGCAGAATTTGATAATCAAAGAAAAGATGAAATTGGTCAATTGAGAGAAGATATTAGAGAATTAAAGGAAGACATCATTTCAAGACTTGACTTACTTTCATTTTCTGTTGGTACCCATGTGGATTCACTCAATGCTGAGCTTAAGAAGATATTTGAAAGACTTCAAGGGATAGCTGATGGATCCAATGTGTATCTTGATAGAACTAATCAGTTAAGAAGAGATATTGATGCTGCAGTTGATCAGATACAATTAACTATGAATGACTTTAACAAATCACAAAGGATGATATCATGGAAATGATTGGACACTTAAAGAATATAGTTTTCAAGCGTGTCAAATGATTTGATACTTATCATAGTTTGTATTTCTAGATTTCCTTACTAGATTGTATCTAGGAAGTTTTGCTTTAATATGACTGTATTTGAACTTTGATGAATTTAAGTTAGTTTAATTTCATTACAATGAGATTATGTTACATTTTGATGTAATTTGACATACTTTTGAAGTAATGAGAAAAGTTATGTTCATTTCAATTATGAGTACCTTTGAATATCCTTGAATGCTATGTTTAATTTGATATAATTTTGAATATCTCAATACTCAATTGATAACTTAGATGCTGAATGAATTCGAATGAATTTAATCAAGTTGATGCTCTGCTGCATCTCAACCTTTTTGTTGATTACAAAAAAGGGGGAGAGATTTATATGATTTAATCGTATATGCATCATCATATTTAAGAGGAAGAGATTTGTTTAAACCTTATATGCTTTTAATTGCCCTAATTAAATAAGGGGGAGAGAATTAAATAAGAAAAAGAAAATATATGTTTCAGATAAGGGGAAGAGATAATTTGAATTTCATAAAGAAAAAGGTTTATTTGCTTAGTTTTTGAATTTGAAAAATTTTGAATGAATTTTAAAATTGAGGTTCATAGGGGGAGCTACCTCATTGAGGGGAAGCCTTTCCATGAACACAAAAGTTGATTTTGGTATCATAAATTTTTAATTTTATAATGTATATACTCAATGTTTTTGTCATCATCAAAAAGGGGGAGATTGTTGAGAAATTATTGAAACATAATTGCCCCAACTCTATTGATTTTGATGATTTCCAAAAGCCATGATATATTAATAGAAATAATGAATTATTTATCAAATACCATGAGTTTATTTAAAAATGAAAAATATAAACTATCAATGTTTACATTCAATGAGTTCTTGAATCAATTAAAACAAAAAAAGAATTTTTATACTTGAGATTATACTTGAGATTTCATGAATTAAACTTGAGATTTCAAAAGAATTCTTATACTATTCATTTGATAATCAATAACTTAATGGAAAATGTCTTGAATTGATGATCAAATCAATTCTATTCAACATTTATATTTAAACTTATTTGGGACGAGTTTTAAAGTCTGTCAGAACATTTTTCTGATTTTTGTATCGCTCCCGAGCCGACTCAAGGGTTTCCGAGTCGACTCCCCAAATGTCTGTTTTTCAATATATCCTGAGTTGACACTTGAGTTTTCAAGAGTCGACCCCTGAACCTTCGCGAGCCGACTCATGGACTGTGTGAGCTGACTCGACTCAGACGGCAGAGAGGCTCATTTTTGAGCACTTCTCGAGTCGAATCCCCGCATATCTCGAGTCGACCCTTGAAAGTTAGGTGTTTCTGGAATCGAGTGTTCGAGCCGACTCACATAGTGCTCGAGCCGACTCCTAGAAATTCTGGGCGCGATTTTTACGATGACACGTCAGCCCCAACGGTAAGATTTTTGATTAACGGCTATATTTCTATGTTTCTAACGGATATATCTTTGCAGAATCTATAAATAGAGGAGCTCTTTTCAAATCAAAGAGAGCAACATAGAGAGATTTTTATATCAAAGAAAAGAAGAGAAAGAGGAAAAACAGAGCTTTATTGGAAAAATCTTCTAGTTCAAAATAGAGTGATTCAAAAGGAGTGAAATCAAAGAGGAAGTTTCGTCTGCTCCAGATCATCAATCCACAAGAGTCAAAGAAAATCCAAAAGCTTTTCAAAGATCAAATTGAAGGATTTTCAATATTCAACAAAGGAGAAAAAGCTTCATCTCAACTCCAAAGTTTTCAAACGGTCAAGAATCTTGCTGAGGCCTGATTCAATACTTCAAGAGGAGTTAAAGAGGAGAAGGAAGAAAGTCAAAGCCACAACCATCTGAAATCTTATCAGGCTTTTCTAACCCTTTTTATACTTTATTTGTATATTTGCTCAAGGGGAGCGTTTCTATATTTAAACTCTATTATTTTGGTTGTTTGCTGATTCAATCAGTGGATTGAATCAGTGGAGGTTATTATACCTCGTTGCAAGCCAGAGTGCTTGTGTTGGGTTAGTTGTGAGCCCATGAAAAATAACGTGTAGGGTTTTGTGCTGGTGAGCCCGTGTAAAACCGACTGGGTTCGTTGTGATCCCGGGAAAACAACAAGTTTGAGTTGTGAACTTGTAAAACAACTCGGCTGTAATCGAAGAGATTATAGTGTGGACCCAAGTGAATCTTGGGAGTGAACGTAGGTGTTGGTTGCACCAACCACTATAAAATTATCTTGTGTTTGCCGTGCTATATTTTCTCTCTCTCTATCTCTCTTTATTATTTGCTTGTGTGTTGATTAAAGTTAGCCTCTCACTTGCACATTTGCTAACTAATCAACTAAAGTTAAAAAGACTTAAATTTTTAAGAACCCAATTCACCCCCCCCCCCCTCTTGGGTTGCCATCTGGGCCAACAGGTTCTATTCTTTCTCTCTACTACCCCATTTTGTTGAGAAGTCCTAGGTGTAGAAAAATTATGATTGATGTCATGCTCATTACAAAAATTTTCAAAAATATGATTTACAAATTCTTTTCCATGATCACTTCGTATGAATAAAACAGAAAATTCTTTTTCTTTTGTATTCTTTTTAAATAATTTTTGAAATGCAGAAAAGGCTTTATCTTTGCTAGTTAAAATAAAACCCAAGTAAATTAAGAAAAATCATCAATAATTACAAAACCATAATGTTTGCTACCTAGACTTGTAGTTCTAGTTGGTCCAAACAAATCCATATGAAATAGTTCTAAAGGCCTAGAAGTTGAAACCATATTTTTAGATTTAAATGAAACTCTAGTTTATTTTTTCAAATTGACATGCATCATAAATCTTGCCTTTTTTTAAAATTAAATTTAGGCAAATCTTTGACTAAATCCTTTTTAAGTAATTTTGAAAGCAAATCCATACTAACATGTGTAAGTCTATGGTGCCATAACCAACTAGATTCATCTATCTTAGCATTCATGGCAACTAAAAAATCAAAATTATAGTCATTCAAATCAATTAAATCAACAATATAAACATTTCAATATCTATGACCAATGAATTTTATGCAATTATCAGCATGATTTGAAACTATGCAAACAGATGGTTGAAAAATTACTTGGAAACCTTATCATATAATTAACTAATATTTAACAAATTATGTTTTAAACCATTGATAAGTAAAATATTATCAATAAATGTAGAGGAAGTGATACCGATTTTTTCAATGCCCATAATTTTACCTTGGCAATTATTGCCAAAGGTAACCACTTCTTCATCCTTTGCCTTCAAAGTGATGAATTATGATTCATCATCCATCATGTGCCTTGAGCACCCGCTATCCAAGTATGATTTTCTTTTAGCTCCATAGGTTGCAAGACACTCATGCACACACAAATTTTAAAATTTACTTTTAGGTACCCAAGCTTTCTTGGATCCTTTAGAGTTAGTCAAGATGGTTCCTTTGGAACCCAAATTATCTTAATACTACTGCATGTATAAGATTTGTGTCCTTTTAAACCACATTTAAAACATGTAACTTTAGAAGATTCTTCAGCATTTACAAATATATTTTTCAAAAGTTTTTCTTTTCTAAAAAGGTTATATCCTAATCCAGCTTTATCAAAAATAGCTCTTTGACTATCTAAAATCATATTAAGTTTAGTGAAACTCAAAGTAAATCTATCTACAATTTGTTTAAGCTTATTTACTTTAGTTTTCAAATCTTTGTTTTCTTGTTTCAAAACCTCATTTTCTTTAACACATTTATTCTTTTTTAAAGTAAGATTTTGAATTTGATTTTTTCAATCTTTATTTTGGAACTAAGTTTAGCAAAATCATCAATCAATTCATAGAAATCACTATGCAATTCTTCAAATGTAAAGTCATCAAGAAAGCGAGGGCTTACCTCTCCTTTATTTGTCATGAAACATAGGTTGGCAACTTCACTCTTTTCTTCCTCTTCGGAGCTTGAATCATCACTGTCACTCCAAGTGATCATCATAGCTTTCTTCTTAAACTTCTTGGAACCTTTCTTTAGTTATGGGCAGTCAGATTTAAAGTATCCCAACTTCTTGCACTTATAACATATAATCTCCTTTTTCTTATCTTTACTTGCCTCTTCTTTTACAAATGGCCTCTTTCTTCCTTCAAATTTCTTTCTTTTCATAAATTTCTTAAATTTTTTAGTAATAAGGGCCATTTCATCTTCATCACTATCATCCAAGGATTCATTCGACTCTTCTTTTTGATCCAAACTTTTAAGGGCCATAGTTTCTCCTTCTTTTTGATTCCTCCTCATCAACATGTTGTTTGACTTGAAACTCATGTGTCATCAGGGACCCAGAAGTTCCTCTAATAGTAGGGTATTTAGGTCCTTTGCCTCTTGAATAATAGTTATCTTGGCCTCCCAAGACCTTGGCAAAGATCTTATAACCTTTCTCACAAGATCAGCATTAGTGTAAGATTTACCAAGGCTTTTAAGCCTATTAATAATATCAGTGAATCTTATGATGTTGACCCATATATTGATTTTGATGAATAATAAAAATCATATGAGTATATTTCTTATATTACTAATAATTTTGATTAAGTATTTTAGAGATATAAATCTTTAATCAGTTAAAATTACAAGAAAAATTGAGTTTGGATTTGAGTCTTAATTTAAGTGTCAAGATCAGCACTTAGAGTTGACTCTCCAAATTGAGGAGTCGACTCTGGCACTATTTGACACATTCAACATGCTCTCAATCCGACTCACACAATAGGCAAGCTGACTCAGTCAGAAAGACAGTGAGACATCATTTCTGCATCAAGCTCAAGTAGACTCCTATAGTGGCTCGAGTCGACTCACACAGAGAAATTGAGAGTTGCATTTGTGGCATCCCACTCGAGTCGACTCCTGAAGCAGTTTGAGCTGACTCATGGTGACCTCGAGTCGACCTCCAGAAAAGTTAGAGTCGACTCCTCTATGGACAGAAACTTCACTTTTTAGACATCCCGTGCTCGAGCTGACTCGTGACTTGTTTGAGTCAACTCAACCCTATCAGGAGCTAACTCCAGAATTGTCAGAGATGACTCCAGAACCTGGCATTTTCTTCAACGATCTTCAATGGCTCTTTCTCTATTCGTCCAAACATTCTTTCAACTCCTAATAATGGCTAGTTATCACCTAAAAGTAGATTTGGAAGATTATTATAAGTAAGAGCCCTAGGTTGATTCAAAAAGACAAGAGAAGAAAAAAAGAAATTCAAGAGGGACAGTTCAAAATTTCAAAAGCCCTAGAGAGAAAATAGAGGTCTCAAAAAATTCTGAGCATCTAAAACAAATCTTGAGGAATTTCCATCAAATTGAAAGAAAAAAGAAGAGAGCCCTAGTTTTGATTCGAGCTTCAAATCAAAAGATCTTCCAAAAGCTTCAAGTTCTATCTCGAGGAAGATCAAAAGAAGGGAAAAAGAAAAGAAGAAAAGCCCAACTTCAGAAATCTTCTAATCAGGCTCCTTCTATTTCTATTCATTTATATTATTTTATTTATTCATTTTGGAGCTTTATTTGTTGTATCTCAACTATTTATTATTTTTGTAAAGTTGATTCAATCAGGGGATTGAATCAAGGGGGCAGTTTGGCCTTGTGCAAGCTAAGGAGGCTTGTGAAAGTTTCGTGTTGGTGAGCTTGTGAAAACCATTTGGGTTCATTGTGATCCCAGGGTAAAACAACAAGTTTGAGTTGTGAGATTTTAAAATAACCCCATTGTAATTAGGAAGATTATAGTGATACCCAAGAGATCCTTGGGAGTGAATGTAGGTGTAGTTAAAACCACTATAAAATCCTTGTATTTATTGTGCTTGTCTTTTCTCTCTCTCTATCTCCTACATCTACTCAAGTTTATTCTGCACTACACTTATTCTGTTCATAGCATTTAAGCATTATTTTTGGGTAGTAGGTTTAATTTTTTTAAAGAACCCAATTCACTCCTTCTCTTGGGTTGCCATCTGGGCCAACATGTGAATATACCAGAAATTGACTCATTTGACTCTATTTTAAATAATTTATATCTATGTACAAACATATTAATTTTAGACTCATTGACTTGATTGGTACCCTCATGGGTAACCTCTAGTCTATCCCAAATCTCTTTGGCAAAATACCAAGTAAAATATGATTAAACTCATTTGTATCCAAAAGAATAATATAAAGCATTCAAGGCTTTAGCATTAAGTTGAGCGATCTTTTTATCATGTTCATCTTATTCCATTTTCAGTTTGGAAATCTCCATGCCTTTAGATCTTAGTGTGGGTGTATGTGGACCATTTATTATGATGCTCCATAGGTCATAGTCAAGTACTTGGATGAAGATTTTCATCCTTGCTTTCCAATAAGTATAATTTGTGCCATTAAAATAAAGGTAGTTTGTTAGTGGATTGCCCCTTACTCAATATAGAACTTATTTGGGCTGCCATGATCTTTGGCTCTAAGCTTTTTAATTAGCAAGTATGTGCACTTTGTAAATTTTGGAAATAAAATAAGTGTAGTGTAGTGAAGTGATTATATGCAAGCTATACAAAAAATATATCAATCAAACACAAGCCAGTTTATAGTGGTTCGACACCAAACTAAGCAACTACATCAACTCCGCAAGAACACCTTAGAAATTTCACTATCAACTCTAGCCAACTTGGCTATCAACTTGTTTACAAGCACAAGTAAGCCTTACACTCTAGCCTTTTGGGCTAGCACTTATTTTCGGGCACAAGCAAGCCTTACAACAATATCACGAGTGGACCTTAATCCTCACAAGTTTCACCACTATGAAACTTAAATTCAAAGCACAAGAATGTTAAAAGTGTATACAACAAGCTCCTTAAATGAGCAGATATTCAAAGAAATACTTCATAAATTTTGAAGAACACTTCATAAGAGGGCTCTTTCTTTGAGCACGTTGGAGCAATGAATGAAGCCTTTGATGAAGCTTTGAATGCTCTTCAAGAGGATGTTGGAGCTTTCACACCATGCCAAGGATGAAAAATTAATGCACTTCGGGTGGCTCACAAGTATTCATCAATGTAGCTCTCCAACATAGATTTTTTACAAGGATGTGTCACTGTTCCTTCACGATTTTTCACTTTTTTTATATCTAATCATTGTTTAAGAGGCTATTTATACACAAAATCTAGAATGTAGCTGTTTACAGCCGTTGTGAGATAGAAGAATGAAAATGGAATGCATTGAAATGTTAAAAAATAGTCATTACAGAAATTTCCACAAAGATTGGTTGACCAATTAGTCGTCCAATAAATTTTGCTCTTTGTCTTGGTATCAGATGGTAACAGTAGCCGACCAATTGGTCACCCAATTCCATTTTCCAAACAATTCTATGTAAGTCTCATAGAAAGAACAAAAACCAAAACTTCATTGGACACCTAACTGGGTGCCCAAAATTGGAGCCAAGAGACTTGGACGCCCAGTTGGGTATTTAGCTTTTGAATCCCATAAAGTTGGATGCCTAGTTGGGCATCCGACACTAAAATCCATTCAATTGGATGCCCAATTAGGCGTCTAACCCAGAATCTGGAAAAGTTGGATGCTCAGCTAGGCACCTAACTTTTCACCAACCTCTATTGGGCACCCAACTGGGTGCTTAACCATCCCCTTCAAAGGATTGGGCATCCAAATGGTCACCCAGTTCCAAGAGCAAGCATGGATATGGGACTTTGGTAAGAAAACAGGTTAGGAAAAATTTTAACAAGGCCATGGGGGACCTTCTGGTTGCCCAAACTGCACAAAAATTCTGTAAAATAGTTAAGTCCAGTGCAAGAGAAAACAAATTCAAAGGAAATGGGATACTTTGAAAAATAATTTTCATATGGAGATCATCCAAAGGAAGTCCTATTATTTTTTTAAAAAAAAAGATGCACACTTGAAACATAAAATCATTTGAACAATTTGAAATGCAAGTTCTTTGAAAAACTCATACTATATCGTAGCTTCTTTTGAAATCATTTTGATTTAAAAACATATTTACAATAATATCACTTTACCTTTTTGTTACCTTTTATTTGACTTGTGGAATACCTAGATTTGAAGTAACACTTTCTTTTATGATGAATTGTTTAAAATCATTCTATCTCAATAATAAATTCATTAGTACTATACTTAATTGTTTCGTATTTATCAAAATCAATATGAGGTCAACAAGCCCAAATTTTAAGGCTAGTCTAATAAAATCTGATGAACTCATTGGTGTCTAAGGTAAGTTTGGCAATTGATCATGATTCTTTGGGGCTACCTCATACTTGGCCAACTCAGTTTGTGTCTAAAGCAAGATGGTTAATGGCAGAACCCATCCCATGATCTCACTTACCTGACCAATATGGTCGATCAAAATTGATTGAATAACTCATTGATTCGAGTTAGCCCATGTCACCTAAAGTGAATCAGTATGACTGATTTAAGTACCCTTAGATCATTGGTTTGTGAACCCTCTTTAATGACTTATGAAGTCAGTTGGAGGCTGATCCAAGTCTTTTCTCTTTTTCATTTGTCACAACTTGTATAAATCCTCTAAATTATTAGGTCCTTAAAAAGATGAAGTTATGTGATAATTAAATCTTAGCCTCTCATTAAGTGAATGATAATTGGTTCAATACTTTGGATGATCATTGGAGGCACCATAGGCCTAGTGCTCATCTGGCTATTGAAATTATCATTCAACATATGATAGCTCAATTGTGACTTTCTTAGCGGTAATCAGGTGGGCCAAGCCATACTCGGGATTGACTATACATTAGTTAGAAATATTAAGTTTTGTCATGTTAATGGTTTGACCTGACCAGGACCTTCAATAGAAGGCTCAAAGGCCAATTGAAGTGCTTCCTAGGGCAAAATCCATACTAGAAGTTGTTTGGAGAAACAATTGGTTGTGAACCTACCTATAGAAGCATGTGGATGAGCTGAGCCACACTCGGGCTCTTGTGTGGTCTATAGAATTATAGTACCTGCTAAGGAATTATTGTAATTCCTCAAGTAGAGGCTACCAATCTGTATAAAATAGTAGGAGGACCTTTAGACTAAAGTTCAAGCCTTTAGGATTTTAATAATTTACATACTAATCGGTCTTTATATCCTCTTTTTAGATAATGGCTACTAATATGTCGCTTTGCTCATTGTTAGACAATGAGAAACTCATGGGTCCCAATTTTGACAACTGGTATCAAAGACTCAAAATAGTTTTAGAGCATGAAAGGATCTTTTATGTGATAATGGATCTGGCTCTCGAGGAGCCTGCCCCAACACTTGCGGTGTAGTTAGAGACACTTACTAGAAGTGGCTCAATGATTGTGCTACAGTGCATTATATTATGCTGGCGATTATGAATGATGAGTTCAGCCACAAGTTTGAGGAAGCTCAACCAGACGAGATCCTTCAAAAGTTAAAGGAATCATTTGGCTCGCCAGATGATGTTGAGAGGTACAAGATTAGTTGTATAATCTTCAACACTTATATGCATGAGGGCGCATCTATTACTACTTATGTACTATACATAATAGAACAAATTAAGCATCTGAGCAAACTCGGCTTTCTTTGCATGAGTAGCTCGGGAAAGATGCCATACTGAACTCGTTGCACAGTTTTTACTTGGGCTTTCTCGATCATTGGAGAATGAATAGGCCTGCAGTAAACTACCTTGGCTTGTTGGGATTGCTATAGACCTATAAGAAGGACCACTGCCTCTACAAGGGGATGGTGAACTTGGTGGGGAGGTTCTTCTTCTGGGCATCAATCCTTTAAGAAAGGAAAGAAAATAGAAAGGTGCCTAGTGTTGGGACCAATCAGACCAAGAAAAATAAAGCTGATAAGAGCCAGGCTGAGTGCTTCTGCAAAAAATTAGGTCATTGAAAGAGGAACTATCCTCTTTTCATTCAATCTCTAGACCTGAACAAGCCAAGGAAGAGAAAACAACAAGAGGTTGCTACACAAGTGTTGCCCATATATAGCAACCCAAGAGGAGGGGTGAATTGAGTTCTTTTTAAAAAATTAATTAGCAAGTATGTGCACTTAAAAAATTTTGACAAATAAATTCAGTGTAGTGTAGTGTAGATAATATGCAATCAATTGTAGAAAATAGCATAGCCAAACACAAGAGATTTAAAGTGGTTCAGTGCCAAACCCAGCACCTACATCCATCCCCTAAGAATCCCTTGAGAATCCCACTAAAACCACTAGCCGACCTGGCTAGCAAGCTTGTTTCCAAGCACAAGCAAGCCTTACAAGAATACACACAGTTGACCTCTACCCTTCCAAGTTTCACAACTATGAACTTAATCTCAAAATACAAGAATATCAAGTTTATACAATGAGCTCCTAAAGATGAACAGATATTTAAAAATATACTTTACCAATTTTGAAGATCACTCCACAAGAGGGCTTCTTCCTTTAAGCACGCTGGCGGAATGAATGAAGCCTTCGTAAAAGCTTTGAATGCTTTTCAAGAGTGGTTGTTGGGGCATTAATACCATGCCAAAGATTGGATACTGAATGCTCTTCAAGTGGCTTCACAAGCATTCAATGTGGCTCTCCAACTATTTTTTCCCAAAATAAAAATCTCTTTCAATGTATTTTTCTTGCTCTTTTTCTCAATACTTTTTTAGTATTTTTCTGTCACTTGAATGACTGTATAAGTGGGGTATTTATACACAACAGAAGAAAAAAAATATATGTTGCAAACCTTTGTGAGATAGGAAGAGCAGAAATAGCAAAGCAGGAGAATGTTAGAAATAAATCCATTGAAAAATTTCAATACCCATTGGTCGACTGATTGGTTGTCCAAAAAGTTGCTCTCTATTTTGTTCTCAGACTATAATAGTGGTCAACGAATTGGTCATCCAATAAGGCAAATGAAAAGTGGATTCATGCATTGGATGCCCAATTGGGCATCTAATAAAAAATTGGATGCTCTGATTGTACAAAGCACAGTGAATAATCTGGATGCTCTGATTGTACAAAAGACTTTGTAACATAGCAAAATTGAATAAATATCAACTCAAGTCCTTTGAAAACCTGATTTTGACAAGAAAATCATCCAAGGAAAGGACCCTATTATTTTGAAAAACAGGTGCATACAAGACATAAGAAATCCATTGAGGAGTCATGAAATCCTAGTTCTTTGAACAATTATTTTGGCAAGGAGTCATTCAAAGGCCGTCACATAAAGTTCATCATACAAGTATAAAATCCAAGACTTATGAAACACTCAAATCCCATCACAGGCTCTTAAAAACAAATTAACTTTAAGATGCATTGATAAGATTCTCACTTTACCTGTGTTAACTTTCATCCGATTTGAAATTTTCCTCAATCTGAAGCAAACATCTTCTTTCTTGATGAATTTTTCTTAAATCACTTAGTCTCAATAATAATATCATTAGTACTGATGAGGGGTAAAATCGTCATTGCATTGTTGACCACTCACATCGGCGATGGGATCGCGCCCAGTCCAAATGCCCTGCTTGCCAGCTGGCCTGTTAGCGCGATATTCTAGCAACAAGAGTCTCCTCATAATGAAGAAAGAGAACAAGAGGGAAAAAAGGGGCCACGTCATGTGCGTGGGTTCTCCCAAGGGCCCCCTCATTAATATCTGACAGTCAAATCAATAGACTGGAGCATTTAATGGTGCAGAAATGGTCATAATGACTTAGCCAGCATTTAATGGAATAAAAAGAGAAGAGAAAGCATACTTCGGCCAGCATAGCTCGGCCAGCCTCAGCCTCAGCCAGCTTCAGCATAGCTCGGCCAACATAGCTCGGCCAGCATAGCTCGGCCAGCCTCAGCATCAGCCAGCTTCAGCATAGCTCAGCCGGCATAGCTCGACCAACATGCCTCGGCAAATATAGTTCGGCGGCAAATATAGTTCGGCCTCCACAACCACGCTATGTCTTTTGCATCAAGACATTTATGACCTTATAAAGGCCACATATATCCACCTGCTTTAAGGCATTCAATGCCTTATTTTCTTTCCTGCATTAAGGCATTTATGGCTGCCACGTTCGCCCTTTATGCCTCGGCACCTACCTCCGCCGAGCCTCTGCCAGCCATGATGACTGAACCACAACACCTCTGCGGAATCTAGCGCGGGAGCGTTCAAGTTCACTGTAACAGAATAAGATTCCAAACAAGGAATCATGCCAAAACGTGGCCTAGGACCTACAATAGTGGCCTAGGGACCACGCAGCCACTGAGTCTCGAGCCATCGGCCAGCTCTCCCCGCCTCCCAGCCGTCGATCCTCTAACTAACCAGATATGGATCCTACCGGCCCTGTAACAACCTGATTCAAATCGTTTCGAATCCCAACAACTTTAGACCTCATCCAGAGCACGTCCAAGAAGTCAGGTGACCGCCTATAAATACTACCACCCTCAAGCCTCTCAGGTACGGCTATTCTACGCCCATTTTTCATTCGTAGTTCTCACACTCGCCATGAAAGCTCCCACGAGAGCTCGGAGGAACTCTTCCTGAGAGATCCTTCTCCCCATATTTGTTGGTTGCTGGTCTCACTGACTTGGGCATCGGAGGGTCTTCCGCAGAGGGCCACCCCCAACGCCTCTCGCGTGAGGACTGTCTTGCAGGTCCGCCTAGGAGGGAGCCCACGCTGCAGCCCGATCGCGCCCGAGCCGGAGGACAGATCCCAGCAGCAACAGATTGGCGCTAGAGGAAGGGCCTCAAGTCCCGTTAAACTTGAAAAAAGGAGACAAGGATCTCGATCTGGAAGAAAATCTCTCCAATGGCTAATCGGAGAAGGGCAACTTCTGAAGCCCAGGACCGGGTCGCCTCCCAGAGACCCGATCCGATGAGTATCGTGGCACTGCCGCCACCACCAGCTGAGACTCCGTTGCCACCAGCTGTCCCAGTGACCCAGGACCCGTTCGCCACATGGTCCAGCAGGTCCAGGCCCTGACCCGTCTAGTTCAGGAGCGCCGTATAGCTTCCCATCCTGTTATAGCTACCCCAGCTCCATGCCTCCCAGAAGAGGCCGCAGCTCCTCTTTCTCCAGCCACTTCTTCTTCTGGTCCGCATGGAGTTGCGGACCCCCCATGTCGACCTAAGGAGGCCAGACTAGTCCCACAAGGGGGCTGCGACAAGGATCTCCCCAATCTTGGCGGGCCCGATTCATCTCTCCGGTGTCCTCTCGCCATGACCCGACGTCGTCTCCGCCTTCTCCCTGCCTTGGCACAACAGATCGACTTCCATAGCCGCGCTATGCGCACCAAGGCATTTATGGCCTCATAAAGGCCATGTGCATCTACCTGCATTTAATGCCTTATCTCCTTCCATCATTAAGGCATTTATGGCTGTCGCATTGCCCCCTAGGCACCTTTTGCGTGAGGAAGGATGGCGTCATAAAGCCAAGACAAGGAGTTCTTGACTCCATGCTTCACAGAAGTCCAATGTCCAGCTTCAACCTCGGCCAGTGGATCTACCGCACCACACAGAGAGTTCCCACAGGCGAGACCCCGTTCCGGATGGCCTTCGGCATAGAAGTTGTCATCCCCGTGGAGATAGGACCCCCCCTATCCGCGGATGCTATCATGCCTCCAGAGTCAAAGGGAGATCTTTCTCACCCGGCGACCTTGTTCTCTGGAAAGCATCTGTCTCCAAACCACTGGAGCAAGGAAAACTGGCACCAAATTGGGAAGGCCCCTACCAAGTGGCGGAGATCATTGGACCGGGAACCTACAAGCTGCAAGATCTAAACGGAAAGTCTGTCCCCCGGACGTGGAACTCGGACAATCTCCGTAAGTATTATCAATAGGGTATGTCCTCTATAAGTCCATTTTGATATGCCTTATTATACCTTTCTATCGGCACGTATTTTCATAATTTGCAACGTGAATCATCACACATTATGTTGCCAAAGATTGCGAAAAGAAACAGGTGCTGCTCACCAATCCTCGGCACGACCGAGTTGCCTATTTGCACAGGAAATCTTGAACCTCGGCAGGGCCGAGCAACAAATTCTCCAAACCTTGGCAGGGCCAAGTAAAAATCTTCGAACCTCGGCTGGGCCAAGTAAAAATCTTCGAACCTTGGCCGGGCCAAGTAAAAAATCTCCGAACCTCGGCTGGGCCGAGCAACAAATTCTCCGAACCTTGCAGGGCCAAGTAAAAAATCTCCGAACCTTGGCTGGGCCGAGCAACAATTTCTTCGAACCTTGGCAGCGCCAAGTAAAATATAATCTTGAAGGCTCGGCTACAACGAGTAACGGTCTCCGAACCTTGGCTGCGCCAAGTAAAATATAATCTTGAAGGCTCGGCTACAACCGAGTAACGGTCTCCGAACCTTGGCAGCGCCAAGTAAAATATAATCTTGAAGGCTCGGCTACAATGGAGTAACGGTCTCCGAACCTTGGCAGCGCCAAGTAAAATATAATCTTGAAGACTCGGCTACAGCCGAGTAGCATCTTTGAAGGCTCGGCTACAATCGAGTAACGGTCTCCGTACCTTGGTAGCGCCAAGTAAAATAAATCTTGAAGGCTCGGCAACACCGAGTAATTTATTATTTGAAGCCTCGGTTACAACCAAGCAGCAATTAATATTTGGAAGCCTCGGTTACAACCGAGTATCATCTTGAGAAGGCTCGGCAACAACCGAGTAATATATTTCTAAAGGCTCAGCAACAACCGAGTAATAAATTTCCAGAGCATTGGCCAAAGACCGAGTGATATATTTCTAAAGGCTCGGCAACAACCGAGTAATAAATCTCCAGAGCATCGGCCAAAGACCGAGTGATATATTTCTGAAGGCTCGGCAACAACCGAGTAATAAATTCATCCATAAAAGTACGCTCTTTCTAGACCCATTTTTATTCATTGAATTAAGTTCAGTTTTTAAGGCCTGCGAAATTTTTTTAAACTCTCCTTGAAAGTTACAATGAGAAACGGTCATAAAAAGCCCCGGTCAGAGCCGGAGTGCATCTCTTATTATCAAAAGCCTCGGCCAGAGCCGAAGGGCATCACCTATTAACAGAAACCTTGGCCAAGACTGAGTGACATGTCGGAACCCTCAGCTAAAGCGGAGGGAATTTCTTATTGATCTTCAAAAGCCCCGGCCAAAGCCGGAGTGCATCTCTTATTATCAAAAGCCTCGGCCGAAGACGGAGTGATATATTTCTACAGCCTCGGCCATCTGAGTGATACAGCACTAAAGCTTCGTCCCAGCCGGATAATTTCTCGGACACTCTAGTGCAACTAAAGCACCTTATTTTACTTCAGCAAGAGGGTCGCCCAAGCCTTTCTCTAACCTACATAGAGATAAACACTTCCTCTACAGAGGATCAAATGACACGTCCCCTAAATAAGATTGCTCCAGAATTCTACTCCCTATATCCGAAATTACACTTCGGACTAGGGAGTGGGCGACATGTGATGAGGGGTAAAATCATCATTGCATTGTTGACCACTCACATTGGCGATGGGGTCGCGCCCAGTCTAAATGCCCTGCTTGCCAGCTGGCCTGTTAGCGCGATATTCTAGCAACAAGAGTCTCCTCATAATGAAGAAAGAGAACAAGAGGGAAAAAAGGGGCCACGTCATGTGCGTGGGTTCTCCCAAGGGCCCCCTCATTAATATCTGACAGTCAAATCAATAGACTGGAGCATTTAATGGTGCAGAAACGGTCATAATGACTTAGCCAGCATTTAATGGAATAAAAAGAGAGGAGAAAGCATACTTCGGCCAGCATAGCTCGGCCAGCCTCAGCCTCGGCCAGCTTCAGCATAGCTCGGCCAACAGCTCGACCATCATAGCTCGGCCACCATAGCTCGGCCAGCATAGCTCGGCCAGCCTCAGCCTCAGCCAGCTTCAGCATAGCTCGGCCAACATAGCTCGGCAGCATAGCTCGGCCAGCCTCAGCCTCAGCCAGCTTCAGCATAGCTTGGCCAACATAGCTCGGCCAGCATATAGTTCGGCCAACATGCCTCGGCAAATATAGTTCGGCAAATATAGTTCGGCCTCCACAACCACACTATGTCTTTTGCATCAAGGCATTTATGACCTCATAAAGGCCACATATATCCACCTGCTTTAAGGCATTCAATGCCTTATTTTCTTTCCTGCATTAAGGCATTTATGGCTGCCACGTTCGCCCTTTATGCCTCGGCACCTACCTCCGCCGAACCTCCGCCAGCCATGATGACTGAACCACAACACCTCTGCGGAATCTGGCAGGGAGAGTTCAAGTTCACTATAATAGAATAAGATTCCAAACAAGGAATCATGCCAAAACGTGGCCTAGGACCTACAATAGTGGCCTAGGGACCACGCAGCCACTGAGTCTCGAGCCATCGCCAGCTCTCCCCGCCTCCCAGCCGTCGATCCTCTAACTAACCAGATATGGATCCTACCGGCCCTGTAACAACCTGATTCGAATCGTTTCGAATCCCAATAACTTTCAGACCTCATCCAGAGCACGTCCAAGAAGTCAGGTGATCGCCTATAAATACTACCACCCTCAAGCCTCTCAGGTACGGCTATTCTATGCCCATTTTTCATTCGTAGTTCTCACACTCCGCCATGAAAGCTCCCACGAGAGCTTGGAGGAACTCTTTCTGGGAGATCCTTCTCCCCATATTTGTTGATTACTGGTCTCCACTGACTTGGGCGTCGGAGAGTCTTCCGCAGAGGGCCACCACCAACGCCTCTCGCGTGAGGACTGTCTTGCAGGTCCGCCTAGGAGGGAGCCCACGCTGCAGCCCAATCGCGCCCGAGCCGGAGGACAGATCCTAGCAGCAACAAGTACGATACTTAATTATTTTGTATTTGTTGACCTTATATTAATTTTGATGAATACAAAATAATTAAGTATTGTACTAATATCATCTTCATCAAGATTAATCTATTTCAGGTTACTCATCATGAAAGAATACACTTGCTTTAGCCTGAGGTAAACTATGATGAAAGGAAATATAGGTAATGTATAAATATGCTTGTAGTGATTAAGTTATTTTTCAAGGAACTTGGATTTTGTGATCACTGAACAATTTTCATATGTTTTATGCGTGAATGGTTCACTTATCAAAATGACTTTCAAGTTCAATTATATTTACATTGTGTTGAGCTGGATTCAATCGCATTACAAATTCCTATTTAAATTCTATGTTGTTTTGAAGATATTTCTAAAGTTGAATATTTGCCCAATAAATTTTTAAAGGTGTTTATTTGATACCGGATTTAAAAGCCTCTGCGGTTCTTCCTAGCAATGTCTTGGCCTCAAAAGATCAAGCGACCGGGAGCAAGTGTCGGCCGACTGAATTGCAACACCTCTCTATTTCTTTTATGCTGGCTTCATTATGACTTGTTGTTGGTAGACCAGGACTTGGCATTGGGCTTCCAATTTCTCCTCCTAGCCAGCCGGTCTCTTGGATTAGAAGACCGGATTTGAGCATCTCTTGGTTTGGCTCTCTGGCACCCCTTGTTCAAAGAATTGGAAGACCGGGTCTTGCCTTGGATGACCAACCTAAACTATCTTTCGGTTTCATGTTTCCATAACACTTCATAGCTTCATAAAGTAGAAGATCGGATGTTCTAGTTGGGCTTCCAACTTCTCTCATTGGATGACCAATTCTTAAAGTTGGAAGACCAGCTGCTAGTGTTGGGCTACTAATTTCATGTTGTCTTCAGCTAATAGTTTCTGCACTCCACGGCTTCTAAAGGGTTGGATGACTAGATGATGTAGTTGGTAGACCAAGTCTTAAAGTTGGAAGACCGGGTGTTGGAGTTGGATGACCAGTTTCAACTTGTTTTCGATTTCATGCATCCTGGCACCACATGGCTCCTTGAGTTGGGCTTCCAACTCTCCTAATTGGAAGACCGGACCTCATTGTTAGCCTTCCAACTCTCTAGTTGAACGACCGAACTTCTTTGTGAGCTTCTCCCTGGCACTCTCGTATTTCGAAAGATTGGGAGACCGGCTTGGACATTGGGCATCTAACCTCTTGCATTTGTCTTCTGATCTCTTTTTTTGGGTGTCTGATTTTGGAGTTAGGCAACCAGCCTTGTGCCTTGGATGGCTGGACTCCTCAGTTATGCTTCCAAAATGTTGCTTGCTCTCTCTCTCTCTCTCTCTCTCTCTCTCTCTCTCTCTCTCTCTCTCTCCCCTTACTTCCATTTTATTTCACAACGTTCACATAACGGCTATATTTTCTGTTGTGTATATATATGCTAGTTGAACAGTGTTCGTTAGCAAGAAAATATTAGAAGAAATATCAGTAAGAAAAATACTAGAGTGAAAAAGAGAAATATTGTTTCGAATGAGAGATTTGTTTTGGTTTATTGGAGAGTTGCATTCATTGTTTCAAAGACACCGAAGTGCATTTACTGCTGATTCTTGGCATGGTGTTAAAGCTCCAACAACCCTCTTTGAAGAATGTTCAAAGCTTCTACAAAGGCTTCATTATTGCTACTGCACTATTAAAGAGAAAAGCTATCTCGTGTTGATCTCTTCAAGTTGTGAAGTATTTTCTTATTGAATATCTACTCATTTATTAGGAGCATATTGTATTAAACATTATATTCATTATGTTTTGATTTATTTCATAGTAGTAAAACGTAGTTGGGTAGAGATCTACCCGGAAGTGTATTTGTAAGGCTTGCTTGTGCCCAAAAACAAGCTTGCTAGCCAGGTAGGCTAGTAGTGATAGTAGAATTCTCAAGGTGTTCTTGAGGAGTGGATGTAGATACCAAGGTTGGTGCCGAACCACTATAAATCTTGGTGTGTTTGATTGTGTTATCTTCTTGTGGTTGTTTGCATATTAGCCTAACATCATTACACATTATTTATTTGTGGAAGAAAATTTAAGAGCATATACTTGCTAGTTAATTAATTTTTAAGAATCCTAATTCACCCCTCTTGGGTTGCTACATATGGGCAATAGTATTCATCAAAATCAATATTAGGTCAACAATCACTTCCTTTTTGATGATGATAAAACCACTAAGTACATGCCAAGAGATTAAAAATTTCAATCATAACATTCCTTGGTATTTTGAAGTATAAGACAAGCATGTCAAAATTTAACGTATCGTGCCAAAACTCCAAATTTCAAGAATACTTAAAACAAAAATAATATTGTATAACTCCCCCTTAGGTTTGAAGCTTTGAATTTTTCAAAATAAACAAGTATATCTAGGTTTTGAATTTGATCTCAAAGATAAGAAATGGTTCCATTTCTTCCCAAAAACAGAAATTTGGTGTATGCAGTTTCATTTCTCACAAAAATCATAAAAAGTATATGTGCAATTCTATATGTGCAATTCTATTCTCCCCAAAATGTATATTTGAAATCATAAAATTAGAATGTATGCAGTTCCATTATCATCAATCAAAAGGAAGGTGAAAGGATATGCGCATATCACTGTATGTCTTTTCTTCAAGGAATGATATAAATATAACAGATCAAAAATAGCATAAGGATAAGTACAATGATGTCATACATTAAAACCTATGAAACAAATATAAACCATATAATAATAAAATACATAAAGGTTTTGCACACATGCCATTTATAAAAAAAATACATAGAGAATTTTACAAATATAGGTCCATAGCATCAAAATTACAAGTATAGGTCCATAGCATACAATCCATCATAAAATTCAGTCATAAATAAGATACAGTCCATAGAAAATCCAAACACACATTCAGTCAATAACTTCAGGTCAAGAGGAAAAGGATCCATGGGTGCATCCTCGTACCGCAGGACGAGACGAAGATAGATGTGGAGCAAGTCGGCGTTGTGGAACTTCCGGCGGGGAGAACTACTGCTTAAAACCATAAATTTCCCGAGGCACATTGTGGCATTGCTGAACAATATTGCCAAGACAGGAGAGAGCAGCCTAAGCTGTTTCAGTCTTAATCTGGTTGGAAACCAATTCAGAATTTGCCACCCCAGCACTTTCCAATAATGAAATCATGTTGTTCCACAGTCGAGAAATTTCACAAAACATTTTTTTGACATCCACCATCTCTCCATAATGAAAAGCCTTTCCCTTAAGAATATTAACATTATGCTGCAAATCATCCATGCCCATTCGAATATCCGTAAGGGAAGCATACATGGATGAGATATGGGGAACCATAGATGAATCACTAGATTGAGAAGAACTGTCCCCGGAGCCTCTGATAGAAACAATTTCTAAAATTCCTCTAACTAGGGTGTCCATATCATTAGGGTCCATCTTGACAGTGAAGGGACGATTTGGTTGGTTAGAAGTTTGGAAGGGTGGCTATACATGGGATGGATTTGGATCAACTGGTGAATTATTATTTGCAGAAGAATTGTTATCAATAGATGGATTGGGGTCAGTATGCATAAAGTCTTATAAATCAAATACATAGGGGTAAGTAGGAGATGAAGTACGTAACCATAAGAGGAAGAAGCAAAGGACTGAGGTGCAGTAGGAAAATCACGAGGTATAGAAGGTCCCTCCCCCTGGACAGGTGTAGAAGGATCTTGCACCTACTCCTTGTTTCTTGTCCAATGGCCATATACCTTAGAAATGCCCATACGGCACAGGGTGCACTCATTATAATAATCTGTATGACTCAGTTTACAGATAGTCTCACCTCTAACTTTAACTCCAAAGTGTGTAAAGACATGGGTGAGAAGAAGCCATAGGGTAGGGCCGCTCTAAGTCTACCTATTGCTTCTTTCATAACACCGAACATCAATCTAGGTAGGTTCATGGGGATTTGGCTAACTACATGATACATAATACTTAGGTCTCTATCATTTACATAATCAAAGCTACCACTTCTAGGAGCTATACATCGAGAGATTATATGATGCAATAACCTCATTTCCACATTTAAATCTTTTGCAAAATCTTGTCAACCTTTGAAGCATCCTTAATACCAAGTACAATCTCCATTCTATAGTCCTTACTTTTAGCTGAATCCTCAAGTAAACCTTTAGTAGGAGCATGCAGTATGGTTCCTAAAGTGTCTTCACTAAATTCAATTGTACCACCTTTCACAATGGAAGAGACATTTCCACCACTAAAACTAATATTATGGAAGAACTCTCTAATAAGATCAGGATAAATTGGAGCTTCTATTTTAAGTAAATAATCCCAATCTTGGTTTACCAACATACTACCAATATGAAAATTTTCATTGGCTAGGAATTTAAAGTCAACTAATCTACCAAATGTAATAGATCTACTTACCACAGATGAAAAACTAGAAGATCTAGAAGGGAAACCTTCTCCACAACCCCGAGAAGAAGAAGCACCGCAAGCAAATCTCATTTTAGGAGCCATGATTCAATATAGATGTGAAATAGCTAGGTAGAAGAAGATTGGAAGTGGAGTTTGGAAGCTCAGAAGAAGCTTGAAGGTTTGGTGAAGAGCAGAAATAGAAGGAATGAAATATAACACCCAAACCAGCCATCCAACACCATGTGTTGGTCGTCCAACTCCAAGAGTTGGTCATCCAACCCAAAAGTTGGACATCCAACTTTAGCTATTGTTCATCCACTTCCAAAAGTGGACATCCAATGGCCAAAGTTGGTTGGCCAATAGGTCATCTAATGGAGGATTTCAATGATAGATTCTTATAATTCAAGGGTCAAAATGCAATGATTGATTTGGGCACTCAAATATCAGTTGAAAATAATTCACATATGATCTACAAAAAATCTCAAAAATGATGATCATGAAGATTGATTAGAGAGGTTTTTTATGAGTTAGATTTCATGCAAAGATCACAATTATAAGAGAGTATAAAAATCAAATAATCATAACAACTCACTAGATTGAAGGGTCAATCATGCCAAGCTCGCTTCTAATTTTAGAAAACTTTGACTCATCAAGAGGTTTTGTAAAAATATCTGTGAGTTGCATATTAGTACACACATGTCTAAGCACAATATTACCATTATTAACATGATTTATAATAAAATGGTGTTTAATCTCTATGTATTTTGTTCTAGAGTGTTGAATAGGATTCTTAGTTAAGTTGATAGTACTAGTATTATCACATTTTATTGGAATGTCTTTAAGTTTAATGCCATAATCTTCTAGTTATTGCTTAATCCACAGGATTTGAGCACAACAACTTTCAGCTGTAATGTACTCAGCCTTAGATGTGGATAGTGCTATTGAAATTTATTTCTTGCTAAACCATGAGATTAATTTAACACCTAGAAACTGACAAGTTTCGCTTGTTGATTTTCTATCTAATTTACAACCTGCAAAGTCTGAATCTTTGTAGCCTATTAAGTCAATGCTAGATTATTTATCATACCATAATCCTAAGTTTCTAGTGTCATTCAAATACTTAAAAAAAATTTAATAGCTAATAAATGTGATTCCTTAGGGTTAGCTTAGTATCTTGCACACATGCAAACACTAAATAATATATCCAACCTACTAGCAGTTAGATACATCAAGGATCCTATTATGCCTCTATACAATTTTATATCAATACTTTTATCAGTACTACTAGAATCTAATCTAAAAGAAAAGCTCATAGGAGTACCGATACACTTGGAAGTCTCCATGCCAAATTTCTTCAATATTTTTTTGATGTACTTGCTTTGGCAAATGAAGATCCCTTCATTACTTTGTTTGATTTGTAGTCTGAGTAAATAGTTTAATTCTCCTATCATGCTCACTCGAACTCTTCTGATTTAATTCTCCTATCATGCTCACTCGAACTCTTCTGATATAAGCTTAGCAAAGTCTTGATATAACGATTCATTAGTAGCACCAAAAATGATGTCTTCCACATAAATTTGAATAATAAGCATATCATCATTTTCTCTTTTGATAAATAAAGTTGTATCAACATTTTCTCTAACAAATTTATTGCTAATCAAGAATTTACTCAACCTATCATACTATGCCCGAGGAGCTTGTTTCAAACCATACAATGCTTTATTCAATTTAAATATATGGTTTGCAAATAAGTGATTTTCAAATCTAGATGGTTGTTCAACAAATAATTATTCAGCAATATATCCATTGAGAAAAGCACTCTTAACATCCATTTGATATAGCTTGAAATTTATAAAACATGCAAATACAAGAAGTAATCTAATAGCTTCTAGTCTAGAAACAAGAGCATAAATTTCATCAAAATTAATTTTCTTCTGATTATATCCTTTAGCTACTAGTCTTGCTTTATTTCTAACTATATTACCATGCTCATCTAATTTGTTTCTAAATATCCATTTAGTCCCAATAATTGGATGATCATGAGGTCTATCTACTAAAATTCATGCATTATTTCTTTCAAATTGATTTAACTCTTCATGTATAGCATAAATCCAATCTACATCGTCTTTAGCATCATTATAGCATTTAGGTTCAATATGAGAAACAAATGCTAAGTTATTGCATGCATCTCTAAATGAGAATCTAGTTCTAACACCATGTAAGGGATCGCCAATAATAAATTCTATGAATATACCTCCAATCTCTTTCTAAACTATGATTACCTTGAGGCTCTTCATGATGGATAGTGTCATTTACCTCCTTTTAATCGGCTTGAACTATTGATTCCTCCTTTTCTTCCAAAGTGAGTTTCTTTACTTAATTTTCAATTTTACCTGCATCATCAACTATCTTTCTCTCTCTTGATGGAAGATCATTAGTTTTATCAAATGCAACATTAATGGATTCTTCTACTACTAAGGTATTTTTATTAAAAACTCTATATGCTATATTAGAGGATGAGTAACCAAGAAAAATGCCTTCATCAGATTTTGCATCGAATTTATCAAGGTTAGATTTTTCATTGTTCAAAATAAAACAACGACATCCAAAAATATGAAAATATGCAATGTTGGGTTTTCTATTTTTTTAAAGCTCGTATGAGGTCTTTTTCAAAATAGGTCTTATCAAAGCTCTATTCAAAATGTAACATGCAATGTTGATTGCTTCTATCCAAAAGGACTTTGAGAGATTGCTTTCACACAACATGGTACGGGCCATCTCTTAAAGTTTTATTTTTTCTTTCTATTATCCCATTTTATTGAAGTATCCAAGATGCAAAAAAAATTATGATTTATACGATGCTTTTTACAAAAACTTTGAAAAAGATGATTTTTAAATTCCTTTCCATGACCACTTTGAATAGATAAAACTGAAACTCTCTTTTCGTTTGTAATCTTTTTGAAAAATTTTTGAAATGCAGAAAATGCTTCATCTTTGCTTGCTAAAAATAAAATCCATATAAATCGAGATAAATCATCAATAATTACAAAACAATAATGTTTACCGTCTAGACTTCTAGTTCTAGTTGGTCTAAACAAATCCATATGTAATAGTTCTAAAGGCCTAGAAGTTGAAACCATATTTTTAGATTTAAATAAAACTCTAGTTTATTTTTCAAATTGACATGCATCATAAATCTTGCCTTTTTAAAATTTAATTTAGGCAAACCTTTGACTAAATCCTTTTTAAATAGTTTTGAAAGTAAATCCATGCTAACATGCGCAAGTCTACGATTCTATAACCAACTAGATTTTTGAAAGTAAATCCATGCTAACATGCGCAAGTCTACGATTCTATAACCAACTAGATTTATCTATCTTAGCATTCATGGCAACTAAAAATTTAAAATTATTGGTCATTCAAATCATTTAAATCAATAATATAAATATTTCAATATCTATGACTAATGAATTTCATGCAATTATCAGCAGGATTTGAGACAATGCAAATAGATGATTCGAAAATCACGTTAAAACCTTTATCACACAATTGATTGATGCTTAACAGATTATGCTTTAAACCATCTATGAGTAAACATTGTCAATATAAGCATGAGGTGTGATATCTATTTTACCAATGCGAATAATTTTACCTTGGCCATTCTCTCCAAAAGTAACCACACCTCCATCCTTAGCTTCCAAAGTGATGAACTAAGATTCATCACTTATCATGTGTCTTGAACACTTGCTATCAATATACCATTTTCTTTTAGTTTCATGGGTTGCGAGACACACCTGCATTCATAATATCAAATTTTACTATTAGGTACCCAAGCTTTCTTGGGTCCTTTGAGATTAGTCAAAATGGTTCCTTTTGAAAGCTAATTTTTTTAATACTATTGTAAATATACGATTTGTGTCCTTTTAAACTACATTTAAAACAAGTAACATTTGGGGATTGACCAGCATGTATAGAGATGTTTTTCAAAAAATTTATTTTCTAAAGAGATTATATCCTTATCTAGCTTTATCAAAAATAGCTCTTTGACTATCTAAAATCATATTAAATTTGTAGAGCTCAATGTAAATCTATCTACAATAGGTTTAAGCCTATCTACTTCAGATTTTAATTCTTTATTTTCTTTCTTCAATATTTATTTTCTTCAATACATTTATTTTTTCTAAGGTAAGTTTTTGAATTTGATTTTTCAAATCTTTATTTTTAGAACTTAATTTAGAAAAATCATCAATTAGTTCATAGAAAGCATCATGCAATTTATCAAAAGTAAAGTCATCAAGGAAATTAGGGCTTACCTCGCCATTATCTGCCATGAAGCATAGGTTGGTGACTTCGCTCTTTTCCTCTTCCTCGGAGATTGAGTTATCGTTGTCACTCCAAGTAGCCATCATTGCTTTCTTTTTAAACTTCTTGGGACCTTTCTTCAGTTGTGGATATTCAGATTTAAAGTGTGTCAATTTCTTGCTTTCATAACATATTTTTTCTTTTTCTTTTTTCTCACTTCCTTCTCCTTTTACAAATGGCCTTTTTCTTTCTCCAAATTTCTTTCTTTTCATAAACTTCTTAAATTTTTTGTAATCAGGGTCATTTCTTCATCATCACTATCATCTAAGGATTCCTTTTATTCTTCTTTCTGATATGAACTCTTAAGGGCCATAGTTCTCATTCTCTTTGATTTCTCCTCATCTGCATGTTGTTTAGCTTGTAGCTCATGCATCATGAGGGACCCTAGTAGTTCCTCCAAAGGTAGAGTATTGAGATTCTTTGCCTCTTGAATAGCAGTCACTTTGGCCTTCCAAGACCTAGGTAAAGATCTTAATACCTTTCTCACAAGAATAGCATTAGAATAAGGCTTATCAAGACTTTTAAGCCCATTAATAATATCAGTAAATCTTGTGAACATATCAAAAATAGACTCATTCGATTCTATTTTAAATAATTCATATCTATGAACAAGCATATTAATTTTGGGCTCTTTTACCTTATTGGTTTCCTCATGGGTAACCTCTAACCTATCCCATATTTTCTTTGTAGAAGAGCAAGTAGAAATACGGTTGAACTCATTAGCATCCAATGAATAGTACAAGATATTCATGGCTTTAGCATTTAGTTGAGCCAACTTTTTATCATGTTCATGCCACTCCGTTTCTGATTTGGGAGTCTTCATGCCATTAGATCTTATCGTGGGTGTGTGTGGACTATTGACTATGGTACTCCATAGATCATAGTCAAGTGCCTGGATGGAGATTTTCATCCTAGCTTTATAATAATTAAAATTTATGCCATTAAATACAGGTGCCCTATTTGTGGATTGTCCCTCACTCAATATAGTTGCCATGATCTTTAGCTCAAAGCTTTTTAAGGCTTAAAATAAGAGCATCTTCTTTGTTACCATTTGTTGCCCAGATATAGCAACCCAAGAGGAAGGGTAAATTGGATTCTTTTTAAAAAATTAACTAGCAAGTATGTGCACTTAGAAATTTTTTACAAATAAATCAAGTGTAGTGTGGCGTAGATAATATGTAATCAATCACATAAAATAGCACAACCAAACACAAGAGATTTATTATGGTTTGGTGCCAAACTCAGCACCTACATCCATACTCCAAGAACCCCTTGAAAATTCTGTTAACACCACTAGCTGACTAGCTAGCAAGCTTATTTTTGGGCACAAGCAAGCCTTACAAGAATACACACGGTAGACCTCTATCCTCTCATGTTTTATAATTATGAAACACAATCTCAAAATACAAAAATATTCAAAAATATACTTTACAAATTTTAAAGAACACTCCATAAGAGGGCTTCTTCCTTTAAGCATGCAAGAGCAATGAATGAAGCCTTCAAAGAAGCTTTGAATGCTTTTCAAGAGTGGTTGTTGTGGCTTTAATACCACATCAAAGATTGTACAATGAATGCTCTTCAAGTGGCTTCACAAGTATTCAATGTGGCTCTCTAACTATTTCTTCCCAAAATAAAAATCTCTTTCAATGTATTTATCTTGCTCTTTTTCTCACTATTTTTTTGGTATTTTTTTGTCACTTGAATCACTGTACAAGAGGGGTATTTATGCACAAAAGAAAAAAATTATCCATTGCAAACAGTTATGAGATAGGAAGAACGGAAATAGCAAAGCTAGAGAATGTTAGAAATAAATCCGTTGAAAACTTTCAATACCCATTAGTCAACTGATTGGTCACCAAAAAGAATTTGCTCTCTATTTTGTTCTCAGACTATAACAGTGGTCGACCAATTGGTCATCCAATGCTCTTTTCAAACAGATCCAAAAGTGTTTCAGAAGAAAAACCCGATAGCTCATTTCTGTTGGATGTCCAATTGGTCTTCCAACAAGGCAAATAAAAAGTGGATTTATGCATTGGATGCCCAATTGGGTGTCTAACAAAAAGTTGGATGCCCAATTGGGTGTCTAACTCAAGTTGTCAGCATGTTCCAATTGGGCATCTAACACAAGTCCTCATCATGTTGGATGCCCAATTGGGCATCTAACTCCAAGAGATCATGCCTGAGACGCGTCTAACTACCATGAAAAAATAAAATTAATGGGTTCATGGCACAAGAGAAGTTAGAAAAATATTTTGCAAGGCACAGTGAATGATCCGAATGCTTTGATTGTACAAAAGACTTTGTAACATAGCTAAATTGAATAAATATCAACTCCAAGTCCTTTGAAAACCTGATTTTGACAAGAAAATCATCCAAGGAAAGGGCCTTGTTATTTTGAAAAATAGGTGCATACAAGAAATAAGAAATCCATTGAGGAGTCATGAAATCCTGGTCGTTTGAAAAAATTTTGTGGCAAGAAGTCATTCAAAGGTAGTCACATAAAGTTCATCGTACAAGTATAAAATCTAGGACTTATGAAACACTCAAATCCCATCACAGGCTCTTGAAATAAATTAACTTTAAGGTGTATTGATAAGATTGTCACTATACTTGTGTTACCTTTCATCCTATTTGAAATTTACCTCAATCTGAAGCAAACATCTTCTTTCTTGATGAATTTTCCTGAAATCACTTAGTCTCAATAATAATATCATTAGTACCATACTTAATTATGTTGTATTCATCAAAATTAATATTAGGCCAACAATAAGGTATTTATATGATAATGCCTTGTAATTTCTCTGTATGTGATACTACTACCTAGGTATTAGATACCAAAAGTCCTATTCATATCTGTAATTCATTGCAAGGACTTCAAGTTAGTAGAAGATTTGAACACGATGAAAGGTTCCTAAACGTGGGAGATGGAAACCAAGTTCCAATTCTTGCTTTGGAAGTCTAAAGCTTGTATTCAATTCTTGTGTAATCATTCTAGATGAGTGTCATTTTTGTCCAAAGTTCATGTTAAATATAATCTTTGTAGGCCTTTTGGTCAATGGTGGTTATGAATTATCAATAAAAGAAGATTGTTGTAAAATTATTTTGACTGGTGTTACAATCATGAATGGACAATTGCGGAATGGAATATACATATTATCATGGCCTATTAGTGTAATGTAAACCTCAACCAAATGCCCTAAGATAGAAAATTTCAACTGTACATATCTATGACACTATAGGCTAGGTCATATAAACAAGAACAGGATTAACAGGTTGAAAAATGAGGGTCTCTTCGAGGTCAATGATTGTGAATCATTGCCAACCTATGAATCTTGCCTTCCTAAAAAAATGATCAAATCACCTTTTACTGAAAAGGTGAAAGAGCTACTGAGATTCTAAGTTTAGTACATACTAATGTATGTGGACCAATGAACACCAATGCCATGGGTAGGTATTACTATTTCATTACATTTATAGAAGATCTTTCTAGATTCAGTTATATCTACTTGATGAGATATAAATCTAAGTCATTTGAAATGTTCAAACAATATTGTAGTGAAGTAAAAAAATAAACTAAAAAATGTATTAAAACATTTCAATTTGATCGAGGAAGAGAAAACCTTTCAGTGAGTTTCTGACTTATCTAGAAGAGAATGAGATTCTCTCTCAATGCACACCTCCGGGGACACTCCAATTAAATGGAGTATTTGAGAGGAGGAATCAAACGTTGTTGGATATTATTTGATCCATGATGGGCTTTGTGAGTTTGTCAATCTCTTTTTGGGGATATGCTTTAGAGTCAGCATGTTATATTTTTAATGAGGTTTTGAGTAAGTCTGTTGATAAAACCCCATATGAGATATGGACAAGACATAAGCTGGTACTCTCACACCTTCAAGTCTAGGGGTGTTCAGCTTATGTTAAACATTTTAAAATAGACAAACTTGGTCCTAGGTTTGATAGGTTTTTATTTGTTGGGTATCCAAAAGAAACCAAAGGGTATTACTTCTACCATCTTGATGAACAAAAGTTGTTCATCAGTCTTAGGGCCATTTTTTTAGAAAAAGAGTTCCTTGGTGAAGGAACTGGAGCCACTAAGGTTGAGCTTAGTGAAGTTCAACAAGTAGAAAAACTGACATACTTAAGAGACAACATAGAATCAGTTTTGACTAGATCAAACCTAGAGCCCATATAGGATCCATTAAGTAGATCCAATAGGGTACCACGTCAACTGGTCAAATACTATAGTTTCTTGGTTCGGAACGATGATCTTATTGAACTTGATGAGAACAATGAGGATATGATCACCTATATCGATGCAATACAGAGGTCTGACTCTAAGAAATGGCTAGAAGCCATGAAATCCAAAATGAAGTCCATGAAAATCAATAATGTATGGACATTGGCTGATCCACCTGATGGGGATAAAACCCATCGAGTGTAAATGGGTTTTCAAAACAAAGAGATGCAAATGGGTAGATACATACCTATAAAGTCTGTCTGATTGCCAAGGAGTATCATCAATGTTATGGTATAGACTATAATGAGACGTTTTCTCTTGTGGCAATGCTCAAATTCATTCGAATTATGCTTGCTTTAGCAGTATACTTTGATTATGAAATCTAGAAAATGGATGTCCAAACAGCTTTCCTGAATGGTAAACTAGAAGAGGATGTATATTGATAAAACCTAAAGGGTTCACATCCACAAATGAGTCAAAAGTGTGTAAGCTTCAAAGATCCATCTATTGATTGAAGCAGGCATCTGAGTTGGAACATGCATTTTGATAATATATCAAGACGTATAGTTTCATTAGGAACAGAGAAGAACCTTGAATTTATAAATGGGATAATGGTTCTGTGATTGTATTCCTTGTATTGTATGTGGATAATATTCTCTTAATCGGAATGCCATTCAAGCACTACAGGGAATAAAGGTTTGGTTGTCATCTCAGTTCTTTATGAAGGACTTGGGTGAAGCCTCTTACATACTTGGTATGAAGATTTATAAAGATAGATTTAGAAGGCTTCTGAGATTATCCCAGGCTATGTACATAGACACTATGTTGAAATGGTTTAGCATAAAGAATTCCAAGAAAGGCTATCTTTCGATAGGTCATGAATTTCTCACTCCAAAAAGGATTGTGAGACAACTCCTAAGAAAAGAGCATATGAGTAGGATTTCGTATGCTTCAACAGTGGGTTCTATCATGTACGCCATGACATATATTAGACCGGACGTGGCATACTTACTAGGGATAGTGAGCAGATACTAGTCTAACCCAATTGAAGCTCATTAGAAAATAGTGAAGACTATCCTTAAGTATTTGCGAAAACTAAGGACCAATGGCCAATTTATGGAGAACCTGACTTAAAACTTATGGGATATACTAACTCTAGTTTTCAGTTAGATAGAGATGATAGCAAGAGTGTGTTAGGATTTTCCTTCACTCTAAATGGAGGAATTATTTACTGAAAAAGTTCCAAGGAGCAACAGTGGTAGATTCTATTTGCGAAGTGGAGTATATTGCTGCGTCCGATGCTGCAAAGGAGGATGTGCGGTTGCGGAAGTTCCTTGATGAGCTTGGAGTGGCATCCTTCCTGAATTATCTAATTCCACGGTATTGTGAAGGTGACTCGACCTTCAAAAGATCAATGGCAAAGAGAACCAAGCCGACCCCTTCACTTTTAAAGCAATATATTTTTAACTTTTAAAGCAAATAGATTTCTTACTCTTTATAATATGTCAATCTCCTAAACTTTCTAGTTTTAGTATATTCATTCTTTTAAGAAAAAGAAAGTGATAATATAAAAAATTCTTGACTCCTAAAGCAAATAAATTTCCTACTTTTTATAATATATGAATCTCCTAAACATGTAAACTTTTCAGTTTTTGCAAGATTCTGATTTCTTTAAAAGAGATTGTTGCCTAGCTAAGCAACCCTAAAGGGGGAGTAAATTGGGTTCTCTGAAAATTTTAGTAAGAATGTGCAATTTTAAAGCTAAATAAAGATCATAAAATATAATATGTATTGAGGTGAAGAAAAAAACAATCAAGCATAAGAAGTCAATCACACAAATACAAAAGATTTATAGTAGTTCGATACCAAATCTTATCCACCAAAATATATCCTCCAAAACTCTTCTACAACTTGACTTGCACCCTAGTGTTAAAAAAAAAAGGAATCTAGTCGTTGAAGCTTAGGAGAGAAGCTAGCACTCCGAAGAGACTGGTGAGAATCAGAACCCCGATGTAGATCACCTATAGAGGCCATACACCATTGTGTGGCTTACAGAAGCATCACCTACCACTACCTTCCGTCGAGAGTTGATAAGCATCCAGAGGTAAGGGATTTTAAAGTCATTAGTGATTTAGATATGATCTAAGGCACTAGGCCATATACATAGATTGATCTATGCTATATAATTGCAAACTATGTTATTTGTATTTACATAGATTTGATTTATGTATTTTTTTTTTATAGCTTTATGTATAATTTTCATATCATGATCTTATTATAGGCTGATATTAGATTAGATCTAATATTTTATTGCTTTCGTTGCATATGCATTTTAGAAATATTTAAAATGCAAACCTGTAGCCTACTTATTTATAAACTAACAGTGATGTCTATTTTATTTTTGTAATAATACCATAAATTTTTTTTTTTCAATTACTTGTTGATTTTCTTGAGTTGGCCAAAGTAATGTAGGATGATGCAGCATATATGTGATCCAAGATCTTCATGAATAATCTTAAGAGATCCAATCTCCTAAATATAACAAGTTATTCCATTTTTTCCCTTCTTTTCCACATTGGAGTTTTGGGCAAATTCCACCTTTACCCCTCTTTTGTATTGGATTTTTGCACCAAATAAATAAATTGTGGATTAATTGCACAAATATCACACTGCATCATAGCAAGATAAATGCAAGCTCATTTTGCTTAACAAGAATATTTGTGACCACAATCGAACTTGTTCAAGATTAATAGCATAAGAAGGCTTAAATCCAGCATGTTTTATTTTGAAGACTTAAACTCAACATGTCTTAATACTAAGACAACATGTTTTATTTTGAAGGCACACAAATACCATAATCATCTCCATCTTCTAGAGTATAAAGACCATTAGCAATGCTTGAAGCATACGCATATGATGCCATCGCAAGCTCCCCACTCGAATTGCTCACTTTTGCAATCAGCTTCACAAATTGTTTCGTTGAAACAATAGCTAAGCTTGTTGCTGTTCTTGTGGCATAGTTTTGCCTCCACAACACCTATCATCATCTCTGTATGAAGAAATTAACAAGGCCATTAAAACTCAGTTTATCAAGCACACAAGGCCTTTAAATACATACATGAAATTGAAGAAAACCATGATAATTAGTCGTTAAAATGTAAGGAAAAAAACATGTGAGAGAAAGATAAAAGCAAAGTGAAGAACCTAAGGCCATGAGGAGAAGCAAGAATAGGAGCATAGTTAGAATCATTCGTTGAAACCTGTCCATTGTGGCACACTAGCTAAGTCTCACAACACAATAAGAGGGTAGATGGGATGAGAAGAAAGAATGAGGAGCTAGGTATTTATATAGATGGATTGGAAGGGTTCTCTAAGGTATTGATACGATATACTTAAGTGATAATCAAGTGATCACTAATTATACCAATTGTACGTAGCCATAGTACTCCTAATTAGAAGTATATAAAAATAGATTTGGTCCCCATATGTTTGGTTAACCATAGAAAACTGTCTATAAATAGAACTCAATAGAGATCCTTTGATATTAAATTATAAAAAAATTTCTAAAGCAAATATAATTCTTACTCTTTATAAGATACCAATCTTTTAAAATAATTAAACTTTCTAATTTAGTAGGATATTGATTTTTTTAAGAAAATTAAAGAAATAAATATCTCCATTAAATGTTTAAAAATAAATTCTTAACTCATAAAGCAGTTTTCTATTTTTCATAAGGTATCAATCTCCTGAATAAATAAGCTTTCCAGTTTTAGTAGGATATTGATTTCTTTAAGAAAACCAAAGAAATAAATATCCATTGCATACTTAAAGATTTATTTTTAACTTTTAAAGCAAATAGATTTCTTAATCTTTATAACATACCAATCTTCTAAACTTTCTAGTTTTAGTAGTATATTCATTATTGTAAGAAAACAAAAACAATAAATATCATAAATTCTTGACTCCTAATGCAAATAAATTTCCTATTCTTTATAATATACGAATCTCTTAAACAAGTAAACTTTCTAGTTTTAGCAAGATTCTGATTTCTTTAAAAGAAATTGTTGCCCAGCTAAGCAACCCTAGAGGGGGAGTGAATTGAGTTCTTTGAAAATTTCAGAATGTGCAATTTTAAAACTAAATGAAGATCAGAAAATATAATATGTATTGAGGTGAAGAAAAAAAAATCAAGCACAAGAAGTCAATCACACAAACACAAAAGATTTATACTAGTTTAGTGCCAATATATCTTCTCCACCAAAGTATATCCTCCAAAATTCTTTCATAACTTGACTTGCACCCTATTGTTGAAAAAGTAGGAATCTAGTCGTCAAAGTCTTGGAAAGGAGCTAGCACTCCGAAGAGGCTAGTTAGGAACAGAACCACGGTATGGATCACCTTTAGAGGCCATATATCGGCTCCTCATCCTCGTGGGATAACCGACAACAAACCTGCGTACCTATGGTAATCGGATAGAGTTCTACTAGCCTTTATGTAGCACTGCATAAAGACCTAAAAAACTTCAACAGATTATTACAAGTGGCAAACACTCAAAAATGTGTTTTGTTAAAAACTTTTTATTTTCTACTCAAATATCTTTCCATGACATCCTCAAGTAGTTTATAAGATCACATTCATAATTGATAACAAATTCTTTGATACATACATTATACTCATAATCTCTTCCAAAATAGAAGCACTACTACAAAAAGTTAATTAGACTACGTCTAAAAAACGTAGTCTTTTATATATAGACTACATTTTCTAAACCGTAGTCTAGGTAAGTGTAGTTAAAAATATGAGTATAGTTAAAAGTCCCTCGTTTAGACTACGTTTACGTAGTTAAAAGTCAAAAAAATGTTGTCTTTAAATACATTTAGACTACATTTTTATCAAAAAAATATAGCCTATAACTGTACAAAAGACTACGTTTTTATCAGAAAATATAGTTAAAAGTCAATAAAATGTAGTCTTTAAATATATTTAGACTACATTTTTATCAAAAAATATAGTTAAAAGTCAAAAAATGTAGTCTTTAAATACATTTAGACTACATTTTTATCAGAAAATATAGTTAAAAGTCAATAAAATATAGTCTTTAAATACATTTAGACTACATTTTATCAAAAAATGTAGTTAAAAGTTAATAAAACATAGTCTTTAAATACATTTAGACTACATTTTTATCAAAAAATATAGTTAAAAGTTAATAAAACATAGTCTTTAAATACATTTAGACTACATTTTTATCAGAAAATATAATTAAAGTCAATAAAATATAGTCTTTAAATACATTTAGGCTATTTTTATTATAAATTATAGTTAAAAGTCAATAAATCGTAGTCTTTAAATACATTTAGACTGCATTTTTATCAGAAATTATAGTTAAAAGGCAAAAAAATGTAGTCTTTAAATACATTTAGACTACTTTTTCATTAGAAAATGTAGTCTATTATGTACATTTAGACTACATTTTTATATTAAAATTGTAATGTAATATCCAATCCTATCATACAAACATATACTTTCAATTCCAAAAAAATTCTAAAAATATTGAATTGAAATATCCAATACTGTCATACAAACATATACTTTCAATTCCAAAAACCTCAAATACATTGAATTGAAATATCCAATACTGTCATACAAACATCCATAACATTTTCAGATAATCCAAACTTCAATATACAAACATCCATAATATTTCTTCAAATGAAACCTTGCAAGTACTTGACCCATTCTCAGTGCATAACATCGATCTCTTCTTGTTTATAAATTTTCTTCTTGCCAAACTGCATATATACATAAGTTACTCAGAAAAGGAGTACTAAATAAAATATGACACAAAATTTTAAAACCATAAAAAGTACTACTTATATGAATCACGCAATAATAACTTACCTTTTCATCGGTTGAAATGATATGATTCTCAATGATCTCCTTCATATACATGATGACATAATAGCCACATTCATCAACGAGTAGTCCTTGGCTGGTGCATGGAACGAGTGTTCTGCAACAAATTCATACACAAGATCGAGGAAATGCCTTAAAAAAGAGAAACACAGCAACCAAGAACCTACTGTAACCAATAAAGGCTTAGCATCAACAAGCATATAATTACAGATCAAACAAAAAGACTAGTATTTAAACATTGATGCACCTGGAATGCAGGCTTAATAGTACTAAATAATAAACCAATCTCTTGCTTACCCACACCTGGCAGCAGTGCAGCAGCAAGTCCAATAAGAGGGCCGTGCAATCATATGAATGGTACAACATCAAATATTGCACAAAGCCAATTAATGTTTTGATGAACTAGTTTCAAGTAAACTTCTAAAAATAAACATAGAAGTCATTACCTTGAATGTGAGAGTGACACTTTATCAGATAAATTGTCAACTTGCATTGAGTTGGAATTGTTATCTTGCTTCACTTTAATCGCTTCTTGAGTCACCTTCAATAGCTTATGAAGAATTTCTTGACTACCTTTTCATCTGATATGGAAGCAAACTCTTGGATTGTACACTGGAAGGTAAGAAAACACAATAATCACATCTTCAAAGTTAACATACATAAAGAACAATGAACAGGTGTTCACATATAACATATACTTTTTTTTAAGACCAGATAACATGACTATCCTGCTTCTAAAGAAGTTGCAGTCAATGAGTTTAGAAGTCATTTTTACAGCTCAGAGGGTGAAAAATGCACATGCTTAAATATGGAAAATAAACTAATTAGCAGCTTGCAATAAAAGTAAAAATAGTTTCTCATCCTATAGCATAGTCTTGAATATCTTGCATCGAGACCAAATGGTGTCTAGGTAAATTTGGAAAGTAAATATAGGCAATATATACCAGGATAGATTCATAGGGCTCAGTTTCTGACATTCAGATCTAAAAACACATAATATCTGTAAAAATGTGGATGGCAAAAATAAAATACAACAAATTCTAACAACGCTATCAGCATATGGATACCTTATATTATACTAAAAAACAAAATGAACACCTTAATTGCACTTGATGCCAAATAAGAAATCCCATATACATTAATTGGGAAAGTAGTATATCATATACCTGCAAGCATCCACCACTATTGTTTGAAGATGTCAAAAAGACTTCAGATAAAATAGAGAGCAGCTCTAAAGAAAATGACAGTATTGCCTTCAAATTATTATTTGTTACAACAAGAGTATAGTGATCTCTTGCTTTTCTTTCAGCTTTGTTTATCTCATCAGACATGCTAGAGTTTCCAGATTGTATGTCCTTGTTCTGTTTGATCAGAATCTATAAAAGCAAATAAATAGAGAGAAACAATATGAGAAGCCAACAATTTATGCAATTCAAGGACTCGAATTTGGATCATGGACATGAGATAAATCTGCCGATCGAAGGTCTTGCGCTAGATGCCTGGATGGCTGGCCGGCCATCCCTAGGTGTTAGCTGGCTGTGGCTTGGCCGAGCTAGGACAGAATGACATGTCTTCAGGGCTTCGATCTCACACCGATCAATGATGACTGTGGCTCAATGCCGATCGGGGGAGGCCTGAAGGGACAGTGCACAAGGCCATGGCCAAACGGGGCAGCACAAAATAGGGCCAGAGACTCGATCGACCGATTTTGACCAATGAATAAGGGCAACAAGAAAATAGGGGTTCTACGGCTTACCTAGATCCACAGTAGCCAAAACAGAAGGGGACAATGGTGGTGTTGGGGAGATTGTTGAGAAATTGATGCCCCAATCTTATTGATTTTAATGATTACCAAAAGCCATGAGTATATTAAAAGATGCAATGAGTTTATTTACATGAGCAATGAATTTATTTAGAACAATCAATGAGTATGTTAAGTATGACTTAATCAATTTGAAAGTAACTTCAAGCTCCACGTTTAATGCTTTCAAAAAGAAATTTTATACTTCATATCTCAATCAATGAGTTTTTGGAACATTTCTTGAATTGATTCCTAATGACAATTTTATTGTATTCAAGTCAAAAATTGATTTAAAATGAATCTGGAATGAATTTCAAGTCAATCAGAAAATTCTCTGATTTTGATACGTTCCGGAGCCGACTCTAGAGTTTCAGAGTCGACTCCACTCAGTATACAGAGATGTCTGTTTGTCTTGAGTCGACCCATGTGATTTCTCGAGTCGACCCCCGATTTTGTCGAGCCGACTCCATGACTGTGTGAGTCGACTCCACTCAGACACAGAGAATTATTTTTCTGAGCACTTCTCGAGTCGACCCCTTGCTTTTCATGAGTCGACCCCCGACTGTCAGGAGTCGACACCTTATTTTCGATGAGTCGACCCTTTAACTTTCTGAATATTTCTATTTTTGGTATCGCGTCTTCGAGCCGACTCGCCTAAAGCTGGAGTCGACTCCAACAAATCTGGGCATGATTTTTCTGAATGCCAACTCAGCGCCAACGGTAAGATTTTTCAATAACGGCTAGATTTCTTTGTGTCTAACGACTATATTTTGCAGAGTCTATAAATAGAGAGGCCATTTTCAAATCAAAATGAGATATACAAATCAAGAGAGAAAAAGAAAAATCTTTCAGAAAAAGAGGAAAAACAGAGCATCATTTGAAAAATCCGAGATTCAAAAATAGAGTGAAAGAAAAGGAGTGAAATCAAAGGAGACTTCATCTGTGCTCAAGTTCATCAATCCAAGAAAGTCTAGAAGAAAATCCAAGAGCCATTCAAGAGCAAATCAAGAGATTTTCAACATTCAAAGAAAGGAAGAAAAAGCTCAAATCAACTCCAACATTCAATCCGTGAAGAATCTGAGCTGAGGCCCGATTCCACACTTCAAAGGAGTTGAGGAAAGAAGAAAAGAAGAAAAGCCTGCACTCAAATCAAATCTAAACAGGCTCTTCTAAACCTTGCTTTTATTTTGAAATATCTGCTCTAAAGGAGCTGTTTTGTATTAAACTTACATTTTATCTTGTGGTTTACTAATTCAATCAGAGGGTTGAATTAGTGGAGGTAGTGTACCTCGTCACAAGCTAAGGTTAGCTTGTGTGTTGGGTTTTGTGCTGGTGAGCCCGTGTAAAACCGGCTGGGTTCGTTGTGATCCCGGAAAACAACAAGTTTGGGTTGTAAGCTTGTAAAACAACTCGACTGTAATCGAGGTGATTATAGTGTGGACCCAAGTGGAGCTTGGGAGTGGACGTAGGTGTTGGATACACCGAACCACTATAAAATTTCTGTGTTTGCCGTGCTTATTTATCTCTCTCTTGCTATCGTGCTTTAACTTGAATTAATTGTTTGCATCCTCTCATCAATAGTTTAAATTATTTAAAAGGCTTAATTTTTAAAAGAACCCAATTCACCCCCCCCCCTCTTGGGTTGCCATCTGGGCCAACAATTGGTATCAGAGCTTGTGCTCATTTGTTTTTGATTGATCACACGATCAAGAGCGAAAGATCCAAATGGCAACACAAGCCAGCTCAAGTTTTGCTGAGGGTCATTCCACAAATAGACCACCCTTATTTAATGGTTCCAACTATTCATATTGGAAAGCAAGAATGAGGATATTCATTCAAGCTCTGATTATGAATTATGGAGTGTCATAATTAATGGACCTAGTACACCCACACACTTAGTTGATGGTTCTATAGTTCCTAAGCCCGAAAGGGATTGGAATGAAAATGATAGGAAGATGGCTCAGCTTAATGCAAAAGCCATGAATGTTTTATATTGTTCTCTTGATGCTAATGAATTTAATCGTATCTCTACCTGTAATTCCGCTAAAGAGATATGGGATAGATTAGAGGTTACCCATGAGGGAACCAACCAAGTTAAAGAATCTAAGATTAATATACTTGTGCATAAATATGAATTGTTTAGCATGGAACAATCTGAAACCATAACATGCATGTATACTAGATTTACTGATATTGTTAATGGTTTGAAGAGTCTTGGAAAAACCTATACTAATGCTGAATTGGTTCGCAAAATTCTTAGGTCATTACCAAGATCATGGGAAGCCAAAATGACAGCCATTCAAGAAGCCAAAGACCTAAACACTCTACCTTTGGAAGAGCTTCTTGGATCTCTTATGACCCATGAATTGACAATGAAGCAACATGTGGAGGAGGATAACAAAAAGAAGAAGACAATTGCCCTCAAGGCTGCAAAAGTTGAAGATAGCAGCAGCGATGATGAGGATGATGATGAAGACACAGCTCTTCTAGCAAGAAAGTTTAAGAAATTTATGAGGAGAAAGAAACCCTTCCACAAAAGAAATTTGGAAATAAGATGGAAGGAGAAAAGGAAAAAGATAAGGACAAGGACAAAGAGAAAGACCCCTTGATCTGTTATGAATGTAAGAAACCGGGGCATTATAGATATGACTGTCCGCAATTGAAAAAGACTTTCAAGAAAAAGAAGAAAGCGTATGTTGCAACTTGGAGCGACAGTGATGAATCTTCTTCCGAAGAAGAAGAACAAAAAGAGGTTGCCAACATTTGTTTTATGGCGAATGACGACGACGAGGTAAGTACTGAAAACCCCTGTGATGATTTTGCTTTCGATGAATTATTTGAAGCCTTCAATGAACTTGTAGATGATTTTAAGATTTTGAAAAAGAAATATAAATCTCTGAAAACTGAAAACATAAACTTAATTAAAGAGAAAAATGAAGTGATGCTTGCAATTAAAGATTCAAAAGATAAAAGGAAATATTTCTTAAAGAAAAGAATGATTTTACTCATGAAATTAATATACTAAAATCTGAAAACGAAAATCTGACAAAAGATTTGAAAAAGCAAATGCAAACTCTATCTTTGGAAAATGAACAGCACATTGTAGAAAATGAATCTCTAAAGAAAGAAGTTAAAAATACAAAGATATTGTTGATAAATTCACCTTAAGTTCTACTAAACTAAACATGATTTTAGATAGTCAAAAAGCAGTTTTTGATAAGGCTGGATTAGGATACAATACATTTAGAAAACAAAAATCTTTGAAAAACATTTTTGTACGTGCTAGCCAAAGTAACATCACTTGTTTTAAATGCAATTTAAAAGGGCATAAATCATTTGAATGTAATTTACAAAACCAAATAAGAATTTAAATTTTAAAGGGAAGAAAATATGGGTTCCGAAAGGAACAATATTTGTTGCTACTAACCATGAAGGACCCAAGAAAGCTTGGGTACCTAAACATAAAGTTTGATTTCATTGCAGGAATGTCTTGTGGCCAAGAGATCAAAGAGAAAGTGGTATCTTGATAGTGGCTGCTCAAGACATATGACGGGTGACAAAGAAGAATTCATCACCCTTGAAGAAAAGAAAGGAGGAGTTGTTACGTTCGGTGATAATGGTAAAGGTCAGATTATGGGCCTTGGTAAAATCCGTATAACTCCATCCACCTTTATAGATAATGTACTTTATGTTGATGGTTTGAAGCATAACTTAATTAGTATAAGCCAATTGTGCGATAAAGATTTTAAAGTATCATTTGAAACTTCTTTCTGCACAGTATCTAATTCCATTGATAATAGCATTGTATTTACTGGTTATAGACATGGCAATGTTTACTTGGTTGATCTAGATAAATTATCTATGAGTGATCATTGCTTAATTGCTGATAATGCTAATATGAATGAAATTGGATGGTTATGGCATCGTAGATTAGGTCATGCAAGCACACACCTAATTTCAAAACTAATTAAAATGGACTTAGTTAAAGGGCTACCTAAAATAGATTTTGAAAACAACAAAATATGTGATGCATGTCAATTTGGAAAACAAACAAGAAGTTCTTTCAAATCTAAAAATGTTGTTTCAACTTCTAGGCCATTAGAGCTACTTCACATGGACCTTTTTGGACCAACTAGAACCACAAGTCTAGGAGGAAAGAAATATGGTCTTGTGATTGTAGATGATTACTCTAGATACACTTGGGTATTTTTAGCTCACAAAGATGAGACTTTCTCGATATTCCTTAAATTCTTTAAGAAAGTCACTATTGAGAAATTATTGAAACATAATTGCCCCAACTCTATTGATTTTGATGATTTCCAAAAGCCATGAATATTTTAAAGGAAACAATGAGTTTACTTATCAAAAACCTTGAGCTTATTCAAAATGAAAGCAATGGACTCTCAATGGTTAAATTCACTGAGTTTTGAATCAACTTGAAAAAGAAGTTTCAAGTTCTATACTTAAAGATTTCAAAAAGGAATTCTTTACATGTTTATATCAATCTATGATTTCTTGAAACATGTCTTGAATCCATGCTTAATGTCATATTTAATGTATTCAAGTCACATTTATATTTAAATTTATTTGGGACGAGTTTTAAAGTCTTTCAGAACATTTTTCTGACTTTTGTATCACTCCCGAGCCGACTCAAGGGTTTCCGAGTCGACTCCCCAAAAATCTATTTTCAATGTTGTCCAGAGTCGACACTTGAGTTTTCAAGAGTCGACCCCTAAACCTTCGCGAGCCGACTCATGGACTGTGCGAGCCGACTCGACTCAGACGGCAGAAAGGCTCATTTTTGAGCACTTCTCGAGTCGACTCCCCGCATATCGCGAGTCGACCCCTGAAAGTTAGGCGTTTCTGGAATCGACTGTGCGAGCCGACTCCCACAAAGCTCGAGTCGACTCCTCGAAATCTGGGCGTGATTTTTCACGATGACACATCAGCTCCAACGGTAAGATTTTCAATAACGGCTATTTTTCTTGTTTCTAACGGATATATTTTTGCAGAATCTATAAATAGAGGAGCCTTTTCAAATCAAAGGTATGAAATAGAATATCAAAAAGAGAGAAAAGAAATCTTTCAAAAAGAGGGAAAAACAGAGCTTTTGAAAAATCGAGTTCAAAATAGAGTGATTCAAAAGGAGTGAAATCAAAGAGGAGTTTCGTCTGTCCAGATCATCAATCCACAAAGTCAAAAGAAAATCCAAGAGCATTCAAGATCAAATCAAGGATTTTCAACATTCAAAAAAGGAGAAAAAGCTTCATCTTAACTCCAAATTCAAACGTCAAGAATCTTGCTGAGGCCTGATTCACACTTCAAGAGGAGTTAAAGAGGAGAAGGAAGAAAGCCAAAGCCACAACCATCTGCAATCTTATCAGGCTTTTCTAACTTTTTTTTACTTTTTGTATATCTGCTCAAAGGAGCATTTGTATAAACTCTTTATCTTGTTATTTGCTGATTCAATCAGTGGATTGAATAGTGGAGGTATTTACCTCGTTGCAAGCCGGAGTTGTGTGTTGGGTTTTGTGCTGGTAAGCCCGTGTAAAACCGGCTGGGTTCGTTGTGATCCCGGGAAAACAACAAGTTTGAGTTGTGAGCTTGTAAAACAACTCGGCTGTAATCGAGGAGATTATAGTGTGGACCCAAGTGGATCTTGGGAGTGGACGTAGGTGTTGGATACACCGAACCACTATAAAATTTTTGTGTTTGCCGTGCTATTTTCTCTCTCTATCTTTCTTTATTATTTGCTTGAATTGTTTAGTTCCTCTCACTTCACATTTTTAAAATTAAATTAAAAAGGCTTAAATTTTTAAGAACCCAATTCACCCCCCCCTCTTGGGTTGCCATCTGGGCCAACAATTGGTATCAGAGCAAGTGCTCATTTAGAATTTGATCTCACGATCAAGAGCTAAAGATCCAAATGGCAACACAAGTGGTTCAGTTTTGCTGAAGGTCATTCTACGAATAGACCTCCTTATTTAATGGTTCCAACTATTCATATTGGAAAGCAAGAATGAGGATATTCATTCAAGCTTCTGATTATGAATTGTGGGGTGTCATAATTAATGGACCTAGTACACCCACACACTTAGTTGATGGTTCTATTGTTCCTAAGCCCGAAAGGGATTGGAATGAAATGATAGGAAGATGGCTCAGCTTAATGCAAAAGCCATTAAATTTTATATTGTTCTCTTAGATGCTAATGAATTTAATCGTATCTCTACTGTAATTCCGCTAAAGAGATATGGGATAGATTAGAGGTTACCCATGAGGGAACCAACCAAGTTAAAGAATCTAAAAATAAACTTTTGTTCATAAATATGAATTGTTTAGCATGGAACAATCTGAAACCATAACATGCATGTTCACTAGATTTACTGATATTGTTAATGGTTTGAAGAGTCTTGGAAAAACCTATACTAATGCTGATTGTTCGCAAAATTCTTAGGTCACTACCAAGATCATGGGAAGCCAAAATGACAGCCATTCAAGAAGCCAAAGACCTCAACATTACCTTTGGAAGAGCTTCTTGGATCCCTTATGACCCATGAATTGACAATGAAGCAACATGTGGAGGAGGAACAAAAGAAGAAAAACAATTGCCCTCAAGGCTGCAGAAAGTTGAAGATAGCAGCAGCGATGATGAGGATGATGATGAAACTGCTCTCTTAGCAAAAAATTAAGAAATTTATGAGAAAAAGGCCCTTCCACAAAAAGAAATTTGGAAAAAGATGGAGAAAAAGAAAAGATAAGGACAAGGACAAAGAGAAAGACCCCTTGTCTGTTATGAATGTAAGAAACCGGGGCATTATAGATATGATTGTCCGCAATTGAAAAAGACTTTCAAGAAAAAGAAGAAAGCGTATGTTGCAACTTGGACAGTGATGAATCTTCTCCGAAGAAGAAGAACAAAAAGAGGTTGCCAACATTTGTTTTATGGCGAACGACGACGACGAGGTAAGTTCTGAAAACCCTGTGATGATTTTGCTTTTGATGAATTATTTGAAGCCTTCAATGAACTTGTAGATGATTTTAAATTTTGAAAAAGAAATATAAATCTCTGAAAAATGAAAACATAAACTTAATTAAAAGAAAAATGAAAGCTTGCAATTAAAATTAAAAGAAAAAGAAGAATTAAAGAAAAGATGATTTTACTCATGAAATAAAAAATCTGAAAACGAAAATCTAACAAAAGATTTGAAAAAGCAAATGCAAACTATCTTTGGAAAATGAACAGCAATTGTAGAAAATGAATCTCTAAAGAAAGAAGTTAAAAAATACAAAGATATTGTTGATAAATTCACCTTAAGTTCTACTAAACTAAACATGATTTTAGATAGTCAAAAAGCAGTTTTTGATAAGGCTGGATTAGGATATAATACATTTAGAAAACAAAAATCTTTGAAAAATATTTTTGTACGTGCTAGCCAAAGTAACATCACTTGTTTTAAATGCAATTAAAAAGGGCATAAATCATTTGAATGTAATTTACAAAACCAAATAAGAATTTAAATTTTAAAGGGAAGAAAATATGGGTTCCGAAAGGAACAATATTTGTTGCTACTAACCATGAAGGACCCAAGAAAGCTTGGGTACCTAAACATAAAGTTTGATTTTATTGCAGGAATGTCTTGTGGCCAAAAGATCAAAGAGAAAGTGGTATCTTGATAGTGGCTGCTCAAGACATATGACGGGTGACAAAGAAGAATTCATCACCCTTGAAGAAAAGAAAGGAGGAGTTGTTACGTTCGGTGATAATGGTAAAGGTCAGATTATGGGCCTTGGTAAAATCCGTATAACTCCATCCCTTTATAGATAATGTACTTTATGTTGATGGTTTGAAGCATAACTTAATTAGTATAAGCCAATTGTGCGATAAAGATTTTAAAGTATCATTTGAAACTTCTTTCTGCACAGTATCTAATTCCATTGATAATAGCATTGTATTTACTGGTTATAGACATGGCAATGTTTACTTGGTTGATCTAGATAAATTATCTATGAGTGATCATTGCTTAATTGCTGATAATGCTAATATGAATGAAATTGGATGGTTATGGCATCGTAGATTAGGTCATGCAAGCACACACCTAATTTCAAAACTAATTAAAATGGACTTAGTTAAAGGGCTACCTAAAATAGATTTTGAAAACAACAAAATATGTGATGCATGTCAATTTGGAAAACAAACAAGAAGTTCTTTCAAATCTAAAAATGTTGTTTCAACTTCTAGGCCATTAGAGCTACTTCACATGGACCTTTTTGGACCAACTAGAACCACAAGTCTAGGAGGAAAGAAATATGGTCTTGTGATTGTAGATGATTACTCTAGATACACTTGGGTATTGTTTTTAGCTCACAAAGATGAGACTTTCTCGATATTCCTGAAATTCTTTAAGAAAGTCACAAATGAGAAAAACACTACCATAGTGTCTCTAAGAAGTGATCATGGAACTGAATTTGAAAATCACCTATTTGAAAATTTTTGTGCTGAAAATGGTATTAATCATAATTTTTCTGCACCTAGGACCCCACAACAAAATGGTGTTGTAGAAAGGAAAAATAGGACTTTAGAAGACATGGCCCGTACCATGCTATGTGAAAGCAACCTACCAAAGTATTTTTGGGCGGAAGCTATAAACACGGCATGTTACATTTTAAATAGAGCCCTAATAAGACCAATACTTAAGAAAACACCTTATGAACTATGGCAAAACAGAAAACCTAATATTAGATATTTTCATGCATTTGGTTGTAAATGCTTTGTTCATAATAATGGTAAAAATAATTTAGGCAAATTTGATGCTAAATCTGATGAAGGAATATTCTTAGGATATTCAACAACTAGTAAAGCATATAGAGTATTTAACAAGAAAACTTTAGTTGTTGAAGAATCCATTCATGTAGTTTTTGATGAATCTTTAGCAACTCGTTCCGAAAAGTTTGATGATGAGGAAGATACAAACATAATTGAGAAAGATCTTGAAAAATTAAATATTGATGTATCTTCAGATCATGAGCAAGAAGCTAAAGATAATGATTCACCTAAGGATGATGATACTAACACTAATCATAATGATATAGATCTTCCTAGAGATTGGAGATACGCTTATAGTCACCCTAAGGAATTGATTATAGGTGATCCATCTCAAGGAATAAGAACTAGATCATCTATGAGAAATATTAGTAATCATCTTGCATTTGTATCACAAATTGAACCTAAAACTATTGAAGAAGCTGAAAAAGATAATAATTGGATGTTAGCTATGCAAGAAGAATTAAATCAATTTACTAGAAATAATGTATGGACATTAGTAGAAAGACCTAAAGATCATTCTGTTATAGGATCAAAATGGGTATTTAGAAATAAACTAGATGAAAATGGCATAGTAATTAGAAACAAAGCTAGATTAGTTGCAAAAGGATATAATCAAGAAGAAGGTATTGATTTTGATGAAACCTTTGCACCAGTAGCTAGATTAGAAGCCATTAGACTATTACTTGCATTTGCATGTCACATGAATTTTAACTTATTTCAAATGGATGTAAAAAGTGCTTTTTAAATGGATTTATAAATGAAGAAGTGTATGTAGAACAACCACCAGGTTTTGAAGATCATGAATTTTCAAATCACGTTTTTAAATTGCACAAAGCATTATATGGTTTGAAACAAGCACCTAGAGCATGGTATGATAGATTAAGTAAATTCTTAATTGAAAATGATTTTATAAGAGGAAATGTAGATAAAACATTATTTTTGAAAAGAAAAAGTAAAGATTTATTAGTAGTTCAAATATATGTTGATGATATTATTTTTGGTGCTACTAACAATCTTCTATGTCAAGAATTTGCTAAGTTGATGCAGGGTGAGTTTGAAATGAGCATGATGGGAGAACTCAACTTCTTCCTTGGACTCCAAATCAAACAAGAAAAGGAAGGGATTTTCATCAACCAAACCAAGTACACAAGGAACTACTCAAAAAGTTTGGTATGGATTCAATGAAACCCCTTGGAACTCCAATGAGTCCTTCATGCAATTAGACAAAGATGAGGAAGGTAAGAAAGTTGATCAAAAGTATTATCGAGGTATAATCGGATCCCTACTCTACTTAACTGCAAGTAGACCTGATATAATGTTCTCTGTTTGTCTATGTGCTAGATTTCAATCAGAACCTAAAGAATCTCACTTAATTGCTGTTAAAAGAATACTAAGATACTTAAATGGAACAAAAAATGTAGGTTTATGGTATTCTAGAGACTCAACATTGAACTTAATTGCATATTCTGATTCTGATTATGCTGGATGTAAGTTAGATAGGAAAAGCACAAGTGGTGCATGCCAATTCTTAGGAAGTAACTTAATCTCATGGTTTAGCAAAAAGCAAAATTCAGTTGCATTATCAACTACTGAAGCTGAATATGTTGCAGCTGGAAGTTGCTGTGCTCAAATCCTATGGATTAAGCGACAACTTGAAGACTATGGTATCACACTTGACAAAACACCTATAAAATGTGACAACACAAGTGCAATTAATCTAACAAAAAATCCAATTCAACATTCTAGGACAAAACACATAGAAATTAGATATCATTTTATTAGAGAACATGTAACTAATGGAGAAATATGTCTTGATTATGTTAATACTGAAGATCAATTAGCTGATATATTTACAAAACCCTTGAGTGAAGAAAGATTCTGTTATCTTAGAGGAGAGTTAGGATTTGATTTGTGATTTCCCTAAGAATTATCTAGAAGAAGGAAATTTTATCTAGAATCATCAATTTGATCTATAAAATCCAATGATTTTTATCAAAATGATCAAATCCGGACACATTTCAGATTCTCTGAAACTTTATTTTTTGCTCTGAAATGGTCTCGGAGCCGACTCGGTCAGTATCGGAGTCGACTCCATGTTTCTGCTGAAACTCTGGAGCCGACCCCATCTCTGTGCGAGTCGACTCCACTTCCCTCTGTGACTACCCGAGTCGACTCACGAGTCGACTCGAGTGGTCCCTCGTTTATCTAGGGCAGAGTCGACCCTCGTCTTCTATCTCCAAATCTTCATCTCCAAAATTCAAACCTACCAAATCTTAGAAATCCTTGAAACCTTTCCACTAATCAAATGGCTCCTAAAACCCGTGGTTCTAGCCTTGGAGCGGCCGGGATGAAAAGGAAGAAGCGGTGGCGTCCCGCTCGCGAACCCTCGAGCATGGATTCCACCTCATCCTCTTCAACTCCGAGTGCTTCTCCTACTGCCACATCTCAGGTAGACCCTAGCCGATAGAGTGATTAACCGGGAGAAAGGTTGATTTTGAATTATTTGAGGCAGAAGGTTTTCTTGTAGGGACAGTTAATTGAAATGGGATGGGAGAAAATGTTTTTAGATTGTCCAACCTACCCAGCCTTAGTTAAAGAATTTTATAAAAATCTGTCAAGAGGAGACAATGGATTGGTCAGCATGATTAGAGGAAATAGAATAAATGTCACAGTGATTTACTCTCAAGATTTGGACTTCCAGTGTCTGGTACTTCTACTTTTTCACCTGATGATAGGAGCCCAGCTCTATCAAGATTGTTAAATAAAGAAATTGTTGGTTTTGAAGAAGTCCATGCAAATCAACTATTGGAATTAAGACTTCTCCATAACATTGCAGTAGGATTCTATTCCCTAAGACTGGGAGATTTGATTATTTCTGAGAGAGATATCTTTGTTATGGATGCTATAGTGACTGGAAGACCTATCAATCTTCCGATATGATAATTTGGTACATGCTGACTGTGGGAGCAAGAGGAAATCTAGTCTACCCTATGGCATGATATTAACTAAGATTTTCAAAGCCAAGGGATAAATTTCCGATAGTGAGCCAATGAGAAATTTGAGACACACTGATTACTATATTGGCCACTATTCATAGATGGGAAGAAAGATGGTAGATGGAAAGGAAAAGGGAAGATAGAAGATGTTGAGGCTGGAGAGGTCAGTTGGACCTTCTGTTCCTGTACCTCTCCTGTGCTTCTTCTCCTCCAAGGTCATCTTCTTCTGTGGTTTTTCAGATCTTCAGTTATGCAGCTTAAGAGTCTTCTTGATGATCAGGAGATAAATTGAAGACAGAGTTTGACAATAAAGAAGAATCTTTCAAGAACTTATTCATCGGAGATCACTCAAGATTGAAGTTTAGACTTGATTGAATCTATTTGAGAACTTAAAGAATTTGTTTGAAGGTGAATGTTGCATGGAACTTAAAGAGCAAACTGCAAATGATGAAAAAGTAGACTTAACAAGATTGTAAGGAATTTTGAGATGGAACTTTGATGAACTTTAATCATTACAATGATTGTTTACATTTTGATGTAATGTAATGAAGTAATGAAAAGTTATGTTATTTCAATTTGAGTTTGTTTGAATGCTGAATCTCAATTCCTTATCTGAATGAATCTTTGATTTGATGCTTCTCTACCTTTTTGTTGATAACAAAAAAGGGGGAGAGTTTTATATGGTATATGCATATATGAATAATTAAATAAGGGGGAGAGATATTACACATGAATGAATAAAATTTAGATGAAAAAATTTTGACATTAAAATGAATTTAAATTGAATGAATTATTATTTGAGTTTCATAGGGGGAGCTACCTCATTCAGGGGGAGCCTAACTATGAAAAAAATTAAATAAATCTTTAATTAATCATGCATATACTCAATGTTTTTG